>LSSK01000760.1:0-18273 GCA_001969505.1 Zancudomyces culisetae | reverse complement strand
TAGATGATTTTACTTGTATTGTTTGATCATCAAGTTTGAGACTAATGAAAACGGCAGATTGTGTTTGTGCTTTTATTTCTCTCTTTCTGATTTCATTCTGTTGAGAAAGTGTATCTAAACAATTCGATAAAAAAGAAAACAGGTGCTCGCATTCAATGATGCACCTTCCCATTTTATCCTTTACCCATTCCTAGTCAATTTCCATCTTTACACCTCCTCCCCTTTTCTCCTTATCTTGACTTGAAATCAAAATACACAAGGAAATAGAAGGATGTGTATAGAGGATGGGAGTAAGAATGAGATTGAGAATAAAAAAAATGGCGAAAGAGAATACATCATAGACAGTATTGCTTGGGTCAGCTGTAACAATACCAGGTTGTTTATTTATAATCCTTGTTACCAAAGTACTGGCCAATACAAATTGTGTTGTATGCAACAAGGTTACTAATAAAACTTTGTGTAATAAAAGAAAGTGGGGGGAGAATAACAAGATAGTTCAGGAAGTGTTGTTATACAAGGCAACTTTCTGCTTTTGGGTGTGTTACTGGAAACCAACAGGGAGGCAAAGAAAGTTTAAACCCAAAAGTTTGCTTTTATTTGCTGAAAAAGTGAACTAAAGTTTATTGAATCGCCTTGAATATCTCCTAATGTAACCAGCTAGTTTAATATAATTCCCCTAATAGCGCACAAGGTGTAAAAATAAAAATCAGGCGCATATTTTATTATCCAATATTTGTGCTAGATAGCTATTTGTTTATTTATTTAGCGCCTTGTGGTTTATAAAATGGTGATTGGATAATACAATTTGAATTGAAAAATGTACAAAGAGGACATCAAGTGGATTTATAAACGCAATAACACGCATGGTGAAAAAAAAAATTGAGGATGAACACAAGTTTTTTTTATTCTTTTGGAGTAAATACGAGATGCAATTTGCTGGATAAAAAAAATTTTTTTATGTTTATGTAATAAAAGAAATAAAGGGAAAGTGAGATTTGGTGAAATTTTTTTTTTTATCAAAATAGAAAATGTGTTGATTTTGAAAACTTGCAAATCGATATGGTGGAAAGAGGATTAAAGGAGGGGGGGAAACCAAAATAAATAAAAAAACAGAAAGAAAAGAGTCCTTCCACAAAAGCGCGATGATGTCTGGTTGGTAATTTTAAAACACCAAAACAAAATGGGATTTCAAAAATTAATCAAAAGTTAAGTGGTATCATATGAAAACAAAAAACGATGGCAATTATAGAAATAAAAAACATGCTTAATTTGCTTATGGAATAAAAACGATTTCTGATTTGACTAAATTTTGGAGAGGGGGAGGGGAAAAAGATGAAAAGAAGCGTAGAGATGGGTGATGGTGGGAGTAGCAATAAAAGCGAGAGTGGGACAAGAGTTGAATGAGCATGTTTACGTGGATGTGGGTGTGGGTGTGGGTGTGAGTGGTAGTTGATGATGGATGGTCATTGGAACTATAAATAAAAAAACGGAAATAAATAAATATAGAGGATTATTAGCAGATTTAAAATTAAACACTTGTTACACAGTGGTAGAACGAGAAAAAAAGATTGAGTTACCAAATATATTACTAATAATACACAAAAGTTAATCGGAAGAGCTTGGAGTTCATTTTTTTTTTTAAAACCAAAAAAGTCACAAATCTTTTTATAGCTGCATAAGCTTCAAAGTTTAATTAAAACTTATATTTTTGTTTCTTGTTCTTTTTTTTTACACTATTAACTGATATATCATTTCCGATCATTCTAATATCACAATACCAGCGGCTACGATCATTATTGTTATTACGTACTTTGCCATATTGGATTTATGATCCAATAAATGAAATACTAGTTGAGGATATGGTTATAGTTTTGAGCAGTCAAATACATACCAAAAGTCAATACTTATAGAAAGGATAGAAATAATAATATAAAACTGTGTTGTAAGATAAAAAAAGCCACGGAATAAGACAAATAAAGACAGCCAAACTCAGAGGGTTCAGGAACCAGAGAAACAGTGCTACTTTTAAAGTTGATAAGCGAAAAAAAATAGGGGATATAACATTGAAACACAAAAGTGGGATTATCAACAAACTAGTAGGCAAGTGGAAACAAAAATATATTTATGAAATATTGTTGACGGTGATATTGCTATTGATGGCATATTATTAGTAACAGCATTATATGGTGGGGGGATAGTGACAAGAAGAAAGCGTAGACTCTTTTGTTTTTATTTCTGCCTTTGTTTATTTCTATATTATATCTGATTAAATATCTAAACAGAAAAAAAAACTCGTTAAACCTAAATAGGGAGTACAGAAATAGAGGAGGATAAACTAATACACACACATACACAGATTATAAAGGGATAAATAAACAAAATAGTCAAAGTATATAGTTATGAATAATAATAATAATGAGTACTCCAGAAGGCCCTATTCAGGGCGAGGTGCTAATATGGATCAAAACTTTTCAGGTAAGAGACACACGATAAATCTTAATCAAAATAACTTGAAAAATAAACATTAAACAAGCAGGCAAATGAAAAATGAAAAACGAAAATGTGTATTTAACATATAGGATATAACAACATGCCAGAATATACAGGAGGCCCACTATTAAATATAACAGAAGATCAGGACATAGCATATAGACACCAAGACATAGTACCAGAAGAATACGATGAGAGAGTCAGGGCTCGGGAGGCAGTGCGGCTGCAGCGTATCAGACACGAGAAAAACCCAGAGACGGGAATGTACAAACAGGAAGGGGTGCAACAGCGGGTAATGAGTAATCCCATGGATATAACAAAAAAGACACCCAGAATGACTGAACGGGCGCAAGAAGGAAAGATAATTAGTAGAAGGCCGGCAGGTGGTAGGAAGAAGTATGAGAAGAAACAGAGACTGAGTGCATGGAAAATATATTATAATGTAGTTTCGTGTTGGGCACCTGATTTCCTGCTCAAAAAATGCGGGTTTGATTTGCAAGAGAGCCGGGTGGCATGGCGGGAAAAAATGGGGCTGATTATGATAATTCTGATGATTTGTTCATTGGTTGGCTTTCTAACCTTTGGATTGCAAGCGGTGTTGTGTGGGTCAAACCCCAGAATTAAACACAACGAGATGGGTAACAAATATGTGGTGGTAAACGGGAGAGCGTACGATGCGTCGCGGTTTGTACATCCACCATCACAGATGACAGGAGATGAGGCAGTTAACATTTTGGGAGATCCCGTATATGCAAGCATGAAAGACTTGTCATTGATGTTTCAGAACCCAAACACAGTGTGCAAAAGCGTGCTTAGGTATGCAGATGACTTTGCCGATGATGCAGGAAATGTGGTTAGTGTATTCCCGTGCGTCCCAGTAGAGACGGGTTCTACAGACGCGCCTAAAAGTGACTATCCTTCAGGTGTAGGCTGCCACAATACAAACACGGCACGCAATGCACTGAATTCATTAAAATATTCTGAAATTTCGTATGTGTGGGATGAGGTGCAAACGAAAAGCAACAATTATGTAATCTACAACGGATATGTGCTGGACATGAAACGGATTAAATGGGTTTTGGACGGCGTGATTGTGCCACCACTGTTTGAAAAACTTAGCGATGGACAATATGCCGGAAAAGATATTTCTTATACGCTTTCCAGAATGGACAGTAAATATGGGAAATGTTTGAAAGAGATGTTTACCATAGGATATGTCGACACTTCACCTGTAGGATGCTTGGTATCGACAGTTATCTTGTACGCATCACTATTGGTTATTTTGGGAGCGGTGTTTTCGAAATTTGCTATGGCGGTATATTTCAATTGGTTTATGTCACGGCGATTAGGCCGAGCCAAACTGGAGACGGCAAGACAACGGAAGCAGCGAATCGAAGAGATTGAGAGATGGGCAAACATCAATACCCATTACGGAACCGAAAAAATCGTGCCCAAGTACACAGTCACGGACGATGCAGGTGTTGGAGGTGGTGTTGGAATGCGTAAGAAGGGTCGGTTTTTACCAACAACATCGCGATACTCGCGACTGCTTCCAGGCGAAGAACCAGGCGGCCGTGACCGAGGTGTCCGTTCGTCCAACTTGCATCGAATGTCACGCATTCACCCAGAATTTGGATCGCCACTATCGGTGTATCTCAATCAACGACAGACAGGGTCATTCGGACAACATCCTGGTAGTAGGCCAGGTAGTTCGAGTGGGTATTCTAGTCCTTATCTTGGTGACCAAGGCGCCGGAAGCTATCATTCATCTAGTCCACAACAACCACAGTCGTCGTTCTTTTCAGGTTCTGATAGTGGCCGACGAACTGGTTCGGAATACAATTTGTCTAATGTAGGCAGCCCACAGTTAGAATACACTGCCCAGTACCAACACCAACCTGGCATGTCTTCACCTCTACCACAACCCCATTATCCTTCCGAGTCGGGGCGACCCTCAACACCTTCTGCTGGTACCTCGTCTCCACTACACTCACCCATGATTAATGGTAGTAGACACAAAAAATCTTCGACCACAAACCTGCCTAAAGATGCCAGCCAAAACCTGGATCTACAACAGGAAAGTTTGGTGTACGAAAGACAGCTTCAGATGCAACAGCAGCAACAGCAACTTTTGCAGCAACCAATGGAGTATTTTGACCAGTATATTGATCCATTTTGGGTGTTTATGTTGGTTACGTGTTATTCTGAGGGTTCACACGGTATTCGAACTACTTTAGACTCGCTAGCTGCAACCGAATACTCATCCCGCCACAAATGCTTGTTTGTAATTTGTGATGGATTGATTAAAGGTGCTGGTGAGGAACTAAGCACGCCTGACGTTTGTTTATCAATGATGCAGGATTTTGTGATTCCACCTGATCATGTTCAACCATTTTCCTATGTCAGTATTGCAATGGGTGCCAAGCGTCATAATATGGCCAAGCTATATGCTGGTTACTACCTGCCTAATGAAAACTCTCCTGAATCGCTTAGACATGAGAGGATACCAATGGTTTTGGTGGTCAAGTGTGGTACTCCAGAAGAGGCTAATGATAAAAAACCAGGAAACCGTGGTAAGCGGGACAGTCAAGTTATTTTGATGAGCTTTTTACAGCGCACTACGTTTGATGAACGTATGACTCGATTGGAATATGAAATGTTTAATGCCATTTGGAGCATCACTGGTGTTACTCCTGATAATTTTGAGGCCGTATTAATGGTTGATGCCGACACAAAAGTCTATCCTGACAGTCTTGCTCGATTAGTCGGCGTGTTGGTGGAAGATCCTTTGGTTATGGGACTGTGCGGAGAGACTCAAATTGCTAACAAGGGCGAGTCATTCACCACTATGATCCAGGTGTTCGAGTATTATATTGCTCATCACTTGGCCAAGGCGTTTGAGTCAGTCTTTGGTGGTGTCACATGTCTTCCTGGTTGTTTCTGTATGTATCGTATCAAATCTCCCAAAGGTTACCATGGTTATTGGGTACCTATTTTGGCAAATCCCGACATTGTTGAGCATTATTCCGATAATGTGGTTGATACTCTACACAAGAAGAATCTGTTGCTGTTGGGTGAGGATCGTTACCTAACCACACTCATGCTTAAGACTTTTCCCAAACGAAAGATGGTCTTTGTACCAGCAGCCGTGTGCAAAACCATTGTGCCCAACAGTTTTGGTGTGTTGATGTCACAGCGACGACGGTGGATCAATTCAACAGTTCATAATTTGATGGAGTTGGTAATGGTCAACGATCTGTGTGGAACTTTTTGCTTTTCAATGCAGTTCATAGTTTTTATGGAACTGATTGGTACTTTAGTCTTGCCAGTTGCCATTATGTTTACGCTGTATCTCTGTATTATTTCAACGTTTACTCGACCTGTGCCTTGGCTACCATTGATGTTGTTGGCCATAATTTTGGGTTTACCGGCTATACTGATTGGATTGACTTCACGTAAGATTGAATATGTTGGGTGGATGTTGATCTATCTACTTGCTCTGGTTATTTGGAACTTTGTATTGCCAGCCTATGCCTACTGGCATTTCGATGATTTCAGTTGGGGCGAAACACGTAAAGTTCAAGGCGAGACCAAGGAAAAAACCAATGATCACGGCACTTCTGCTGGAGAATTTGATTCTTCTTCAATTGTTATGAAACGATGGTGTGATTTTGAAGCCGAAAAGCGTTTTAAACTCAAAACTATTCTCTCTACCAATCCAGATTTTGTTACTCTTATAAGATCTACATTTGAGGCAGTTCACTCTACCAATGCTAATACTCCAACTTCTACGCCTCCAATCACGGCTCCCATTGTTAACCTCACTACAAACATAGTTAAGGATGCTATTTTATCTAAACAACAACAAAAAGCATCTTCTGGCCAGCCGGTGAACGTAAACTCTGACAGCTATGTCCTATCAATGCTAATGCTTGATATCATTGACCACGTTGACAGTTTGGGTTACTTTACTCCTGAAAATCTGCTTTATTTCTATTCAGCTATTCCCACTTCTCTATTGCTACCTCCAAGTGCTGTCACAAATGTTCTTACCACATCTTCTTCTGGAACTATTGGTACAGGAATTACAGGTACCACTGGTACTACAGGTGTTACAGGTAGTACAGGACTCACAGGAACCAATTCCACGACATCTTTTCGTTCATCCGTTCCCGGCTCTGCCTCGATGATGGGCTCCCAGCATTTTTCTAATAACAGCCGATCGGTCATTCTTAGTCCTGACCCCAGCCAAAATACTTCAGGGGTTGCTTCCAGACCAAAATCAAGATCTAAAACAAAGTCAAAGAGGACTAGTAGAACTTCCAGAACTATTGATACAGACAGTACAAAGAGCAGTAACACTGGCAGTAATAGTAACAACGGCACTGGCAGCAACAGTGGTAGTAGCAACAATGGTAGTTCCCCAGCTACACCAACTATACCCAGCCTCAAAAACTACACCAGAGCGAGTCGCTTTCTGGATGAGTAAAACTTTTAATCCCTCCCTGGTTGTCAACAATCAAAAATTTTTGCTCTGTTCTTTTTTTTTTTATTTCACTAAAAACCTAACCAACAAATCCTAAAATCCCAACATCAATGGATACATGCACCTGCTTTTAGTCTCTTGCACCTTGCCACAACTTTCTCCATGTTCCAGCGACCACATTTATTATTCCCTTTTCAACATCAGTATCATTAACTGCGATGAAATCTGTTAGTTTACTGGAAAATAAAAAGTTATTTATATTAGAGTCCAAAATTTTCATATTCTTTATTTACCATTAATATTCATGTGCTTACTAAACGTTAATAATATATCATTCAAAACCAGTTTAACTACTTCACCACAACACAAATTCATCATTACTCTTGCTCTTACTATTACTATTACCACTACTCGCACGATAATCAGCCTTCCCAGATGATTGTAATTGGGTTGGTTGTTGATCCGAATTTTGGGCTTGTGCCCTAATTGTATTAAGGAAATCCCAATATCCACCAGTATACTGCCACGTTTGAAGGTCCGGAAAAATCGGATCAGTCAACAACTTAAAATATTTGGGCGCAGGCTTCTGTGAGTCGGGTGACTCACGGAGTCGTACTCGCTGGTCTTCTTCCAACTTGCTCTTGAGCTTCTCTGCTTCTTTCACATAACCATTCTCATACAATCGCAGGTCGGGCCGCAGCCGGGTATCAGACGGAGCCAACAAGTATTTGCCACTATTAGCCTTTGATTTGTCTGGTTGTGATTTGTCGAGAATTAAGTCAGGAGTAATCTCGTTCAGTTGGATTGCAAACTCGTTGAATCCGTAATAATCGCCTGCGGTTATCGAACTCGCGTTTGCTTTTGTGTTTTTATATGATTTATTGCTGTGAATGGGATATTCGTTGGGTCCAAACTGAAATAGCGCTATTTTCTCAACTGAATCTGTTGTTGCTGTACCATCATCGCGTGGCTTTAACCAGTACAGTCCCTCACTCCATTTGCCTGTAAGAATTCGGTCGCTGGTATTGGGCTTGTTTGACCGGATTGTTGCATCAATCTGGTCGTGTGCGCTCGAAAACATTCCGTCTTCCTTAAATACTAGTGACACGGTTTCGCCTGTGCTGTGATTTTTGATTTCTATTTCACCACAAAACGAAATTGATTTTTGATTTCCTGCAAACAATCCTTTTACTACTGTATTTGCCTTCTTGTATGTGTAATGGTCGCCATACTTTGGCAGCTTCACGTGTACCACGGATGATCGAATCAATTCAATTGATTTGCCCCAAAACTTGGTCTTAACATTTTCGTCCTGCCACAGCTCGTAGTTTGGCGAATCCGCATAACACGCAACCACCACTGGGTGATGGCTCACCTTCTCACTAATAAACCGGAATCCCAAATCTGGGCGCACATACTGATACGTCTCACCCAGTAGCGGATTGAACGGTTTGCGCCCAACGCGAAACTTGCGGTGTGCGTATGATGACACTGCAAATGCTGTCACGTACATAATCCGATCCATACTGTCATCCATCGTTGCTGCTCGATCCAACAGATAGCTGTGTTCCATTTCTTCACACAGCGCCTGCGTTGCACTCAGTGGCTCGTTCATCTCCAATGGCATTGCTACGTGTGACAGATCCCGCCCTATGTTTTTCCTCATAATTGATACAAAGTTAATCGAGTTGGTCGTCTCAACAACCGGTAATTTTTGCCGTCTAACTATCTCTCCTCCTCCTCCCCCTTCTGCTGTCTGTACAAACATTGTAAATGTATCTTTCGGCTTTGGATCTCCAAGAATCGTTTGTGATTCAGCATATCCTGTTTCTTCTACTCCCTCCAACTTCTTCTTTTCTGTCACATTGTTACGCACGGATGACGATGACGATGACGATGTCAATTTAAATATAGACTTCGATGCAGTAGACTCGCGCCTTTCTGAGTCTCTCCGTTGTCTTTTTTGGTCTCCAGTATCCTCCAACTTGTACACCACTGCATCTGATACTTGATGCTTGACCATCTTGGTCGCTACATATTCATCCCCCTCATCATCATCATCGTCATCATAGTCAATTTCCTCCCCTTCATCATCATAAAAATCGTCTCCAGAATCATCTACATTGCGCTTTCCTTCATACCCATGTCTCTTCTGGTTTTTACTCTGGAATTCCCTTTCTGATGGATCTGATTCCACCTCAAACACCTCCCGCGTATCATAGAACACGTCCAACAACGATGAAATTGAATGTGTAGGCGATACAGTTCGTTCTATACTCTTATTCACATGTATGTTTTTATTATCCACTTTTGTACCACCACTATTTCCACACCTATTGCTCGTGTCTGCATTTCGCTTCAGCCGCTCTGCCTCTGCATATACTCTGGCTTCTGCGCTCTCAAGCCTCATAAATGTTTCAAACAGGTCCTCCACCAGCTTCTGCTCTGACGTCATTGAATGGCTGTTTTGGTGACCGCTATTCCCATTGTATATCTGAAGTTGCTGCTGTTGGATCGGCTCATCCTCGCTAATCACTACCCCACTAATATTTCCTGTGCTTGCCCCTATACCCCTGCTTTTATTAAACGTAAATAAATTCAACACCGACCGCCGTTTTACTGGTGGCTGTGTTGCATCAGTTGAATGCAAATTTACATCTAGAGCTCTCGTTGCAATTGCACTTCCAAGCCCACCAGCTATTCCCACAACGTTTGTTACCCCAACATCCCTCAAAAGTAAATCTTTTTTTGAGACACTACTGCTACTGCCTATGCTACCTACATTTCCAATACTGCTTATGGCACTATTACTCTTGTTCTGTGAACCATTTCTAACCAGTACAGATTGCAATTGTTGCTGTGAATTTAATTGCAACTGCAACTGCAACTGTTCTGCCAATGACCTGGCCCATGAAAGTTGGTTCGCAAAGTACTCGTGATTTCCTGCTAAATCATCTAATTCCTCATTTTTCCACCTAGCGCCTTCCAGTGCGTTGTATGCCTGTATCTTCCCCCTACCACTCACAACTGCCTTTGAATACTCATCCTTGATTTTTTTTATCACCCGAACCCATTCAATAAACTCCACATCCCGTTTTGATCTAAATCTCATGATTCCTGTATCTGTGTCTATATTTATTATTCGCTTTCCCATTTCTACCGAAACTACAGCTTGTGTAAGGTCCTGTTTTCCTCTTATTACGTTTTTCATCTCTGTGTTTGCATACATCAGCGTACTCCCTTCTATCCACACCCACCGCCGCGCCCATCCTTGTGCCCTAAGTCTCCTCTTTTTCATCAACCATCCTGATATTTTTGTTGCTACTACCGGTGCTTCTTCTCCTCCCTCCGTGCATTCCTCTTTAATCATGTTCTGCTGGTCATCCTCTTCTGTATTTACCATTCTCTCGCCATCATTTCTAGATTGCTGCCTGCTATCGCTTCTAGCAGGAACTTTCACCGCTACTGCTAACTTGAGTAGCTTTAGCTGACTCCCAGGATACGTGTTATCAAAGTACAACATGTATTCCTCTCCTTCCTTACAAACGTAACTCATTGTTGTCGCACCTTTACTAGCCTGATATATTTTGGGTGCATATATCTCTTTCCATCCACCTTCCACAAGCTCACTACTCATTTTAATTTCTTTTTTTCCAGATACCAGCTGAGCGGGCCACCATTTTGATTCTCTTTTATCACTCACATTTTCCTTCTCCTTCTCCTTCTCCTTTTCCTTTTCGTCTTCTTTTTCTTTTTCACACTCCTTTTCTTTTCCCTTATCCTTTGTTTCGTTTTGATTTATAGTGTCTCTAGATTCTTTCTCTTCTTCATAACTTTTTTGCGTTTGACTGCCCTCTTTTTTCTGGCTTTGTCCTCTTGCAGCTGCTTTTCCTTCTCCAGTCTCACTTCCTGTTGTATTCACTTCATCATTCTTCCTGACATAAAATCCAAACAAGGTTTTTCCTCTACTCGTAGAAAATGTCCACTCTACCAATTTGGGTTGTTCCTCCACGCTAATTTTCCTGTAATATGTGCCTTGTGGCAGTAATTTTATTTCTTCCATTTTCGCAATTATTCTGTCAATTTTCCTCAGATATCCATTTCTATACTGTTTTGTTGCTTGTGATTTATTTCAGCTAATTGAACAAGTATATGGTACAATTATTGTCTTACTTCGTGGCGGTGCTTGTATATTTCAACGTATAAAATATCTCCACACATTTATAAATTTTAGTTTGTGCCAAGTTTATAGCTCAGCTTTTAACAACTAAACTTTTTTTTTTGGGGGAGGAGAGAGGATGGGAGACTGTTATTATAGGCCTTTTTTTTAAAAAAAAATACCGAAAGCTGCATACTTCATATTATTTTATCTTTTTTGAATTGATGCAAATCAAAAGGCATAATTAAAATTAGAAACAAAAGTCCGAAATAAGATGTATGGGAAGGGAAGGGTGTAGAAAAAGGAGATGGGGAAATAAATGACGCCTTTTGACTCGCTTGTTTAGAAACTTTAGTTAATTGTTTATTTAGAACAAATACCATGTTTGAAATCTGATTATAGTTTTGGAAAAATAAAAAGCGTTGGTTACACTTTTTCAAAGTGCATCTTTTAATTTGTGTAATTGCAAGCCAGTTTAGTGAAAGGAAAAAAAAATAATTTAGAATGATAATTTTCGTTTTCAGTTTTTTTTTTCCAGCTTATACCCCCACGCTAGGCTCTCGCATAAAAACATAAAGAGGAGTATTCCATGTTTCTTATACACATCTTTACATAATTTATCATTATAATAATGCTCTTCGAGCGCCTTTGTTTACACTGTCTGTTTCCGGTTTCCGGTGTATTTTTGCTTTTTTAGCCCATACATCACATAAAAAGTGACATATGCAAAACACGAGCTATAGACTTTATGATGGTTTGTTTATGCTGTATATATATTTTGTGTTGATACGCAGTAACAAGGAAATACACTCTTTCCTGTGTTCAACTTTTACGTGTAACTTTATGACAAATCGTCTGTTTCCTGCACAGGAAAACATTAAAATATTTGATATTAATGTCCTACTTTTGTGTCTTGATACCCTGATATCCAATTTTTGTATTTATAACGCTCTTTTATACATTTTAATAACGTACACGAATTATTTTGCGTAAACATAGTTTACATTCTCCCTCCCCTTCCTCCTCTCTTTCTCACCAGTATCAGAAATATAACATTATTTTCAGCACTCATTCGCATTCAACTGACCTTTATTATTAAACAAAAGCATGCAAAGTAAAATTCTGGATAAACAAACTAATGATTTTTAAAAAAAGTATTGGCTAGATACGTGCTTTTATGAAAAAAAGTAACCTCAACCAAACAGCAAGTGTACCCTAGCTTTATTTTTCTTCCAGCACTGACTTTACCATTCTTACCGAATCCTAAGTAGATAAATAAAGATGATTTTGTTACTTTCACTATTCCAGAGTTGTTAATCTCCTAAACACACTTGATATCCTTAATCACACATTAGGCGTAATTGTGTATAACAAAAATATGGCTATTAAAAGTACAAATCAAACTAAGCCAAACCAAGCCAAGTCAAGTCAAACCAGAAATAGAAAATAGAAAATAGAAAATAGAAAAATAGAAACAAACTTACAGTTATAATCATGTTGACATGGCTATCACGCTGAATCCGCACAAAATCTGCATCGTTGTTTCTCCTCCCATAAGTAGCCAAACTTAACCCAGTGGCATGAACAAAATGCACTAGCGATGGTGCATCTGTGATTGCAACAGAATCTGAAACTACACCAGACAGCCCATGAAGAGTTGCAAAATTGACTGCCTGTGCAACTGAGTTGCAAAGTGGATTGGATAACTTATACACTCCACCCATAGTCAAGAAAAACACTGGAAATATATGGCCGACTTTCCTCTTTAAAAGAATACAAACATCTGGGTGGAATGAGGAGAATATTACGGGGACATTATTCAAAGGTGTGTGCTCACCACTTGTGTTTTCATGGCTATGTTTCTTGGTAGCATAACGCCTAAACATATGTGAAAATAATACCTGAAGAATAGAATCGACATACCAATTCAATTCAAAGGTTTTTTCGACACCAAAGTATTTTGCCTCATCGCTGATAGGGTATTTAATTTCAACATTCATCCCCAAATCCATTGGTAGACCCTATAAACAGGTAGATATTAGAGGTTTAATAAAGATGACCGGTACCAGATATTTTCCATGTATCAAGAGGAAGGTGTGGGGAGTGGATTAAATATATTCCAAGTATTGAACTTACCTCTAAAAGCTCTTCAAAAGTGAAATGTATTCTACTCATTGTATCGTTACTATTAGTGTTTGATGAAGCTGCCAGGGCACCAGAGGTTTGCGGTTGTATGCAGCTACCCAGCCCTTGAAATTGTTGAACCGTCAAATCATTTATCTGTACTTTCAGCCCATTCTCTACCACAGTCCCCCAATCGTGGTGAACAACTGGAACTGAATCACGCGAAAGCTGAATATCAAATTCCACCACAGATGCCCCCGAACGATGTGCCTCGTACATTGATTTTATAGTATTTTCTCTTAGCTGTAATCTGACACCGTCGCCTCCAACCGCAGAGTTTGCACCCGAACCACGATGTCCGCATAGAAGCGTCACATCATTGGGCACCCGCCAATTGTAATGTGTTTGTATATATTTTAACTCCTCAGACTTTTTATCACCAATCTCATTTTTTGATAGGTAAGGCGTTGATATATCCACATCGATTTCCACAGAATACTGCTGGCCACAATTTCCTGCTAAAAATACCTGTAAGAACTGAGGACCCAGGAAGCTGTACTGGGGATATGGTCCTATTTTGTAATTATGCATGTTCCTGTACCTTTCTAGAGGGCTGAATCCGCCTACCTTGAGAACAGTGCATTCTGCACTATCTCTGCACGTTTGTAAGCTATTTTCTGCCTCAGAATCGGTTACCTCTTCAAGTTTCATACTGCGTTCAAATGAAATACTGTCGAGTTTTATCCAGTCAATGTTGATAAACAATTCAGAATCATCAGTGCTTTCTGCAATTATAAGATCAGAATTTACATTTGTTTTTGAATCCCATCCCCTAACAATCATCGTATTACAGGAATCTGTGCCTCTAAAAGTACCATTCTCAGCCTTTATGCGAAAAACTGGTGTTTCAAGTTCATAAAGAGCGGAATGGCTGTCAAGAGCATCATTTTTCGTGTATTTCTCATTACTCACGCTCATCAGAGTACCAACTGACATGCGCTTATTCCCATGCATCTTCAGAGTGTTCTTCCTGATATTGATTATTGCCGCAGTTGTACTTGGATTTGAGGAATACCCACCATTCTTGGCGTCTCTCACAGGATCGTTACAAATGTGATTTGCTTTACTTGGGATATTCGATTCAGCATCTGTTTTATGTTTTAAAACAGTAGCAGTTTTCAAAAATCCAAAGAGTGCTGACATATCGTGAGGTGTGAGTTGATTCATATATTTTTCTTCAAGCACAGCGTACAATGCATCATCACATTCTGCTTCACTCATCAAAGCCTTGGCCATTTCTTCATCACCAAGTTGTCCTATTTAATCATTTATTGCGATGTCAGCCATGTTCCTTATTTCTAAAAAAATGAGAAAAAAAAAAGATGCAAAAGGGTGCATCGATGTCAAGAGCTTACCACATATCTGCATAATGTTGAAGCCTGCAATCCTCCCACCCCACCATTTTTCAGTTGTTTTAGATATCTTTTCGAATGAGGGGATGTCAGATTCGAGTATTGCTTCAATCACCTTGGTCTGCATATTTGTGTTTTTTCTATACCAAAACCATCAAAGCTAAGTACAAATGCTGTAAACATCGAGTTTTTCATATCCATCATTCTTCAAATGAAGTGTGGGCTTAATTATAACTAAGATGGCATTTATATAAGTATTTCAAAAATGGTTTGTAGTCCGACATAAAATATATATACCTGAACTCTGGGCTTTTGGCACAATCTACATTAGAGCCTTCATTGGCTCCAGCTTCAGTAAAATTTGTATCAAGACTGGTTCCTGTAACCTTATCCATAGCTTTTCTGATTTTGTCGATATAGCTGCTTCCTTCGTACTATACATTATATTGGTTTTTTGTATCATTCCAAGTTCACTTTACAAACTTATTTAATGGTACTAAAATAGATAACCAGAAAAAAGTGTATAATTTGGTTATGCACAAGCATACGAGTTCTTACCAGAATCCTGTTATAATCGTCGATTGGTAGCTTGGTCCTGGAGCTTTCATTCTTTCTATTGGTTTGGATGCTCTGTGGTTATTCGTATATTTTTCAAGATATATATATTTCTATGCATTTGTATCTATACTGACAATTAGTTTATTTGTAAACATAAATCCAGCCCAAATATATTACCTGAGATTTTGATAAAAATCTTTAATGGTTTCCTGTAGCTCCCAGCGTGTCTTCAACAGGCTATGAGAATCCTTCAATGTCTGCAGATTTGGTGTCTGCTTTTTTCCAAGCGCTACCTCAGCATGATGGTCACCTAAAATAACAGTCCTTGCCCAAGAATTCCAATTTTCTACCAATTCCAAAAGGTATTCCTTCACCTCTACAGCTTCTATTTATTATACACATTTTCAATTCCATCTTGAGCATCCGTTTATTAACCCTAAATTTAGTCAGAATTTCTCGTCCATTCTAATCAGGTATGTCTTCTTTTTACTTGCAGTATATATCATTCTGGAGAAAATTTAAAAAAGTATACATTTGAGTTCTACAAACCTTTGCCAACTTCCCCGAATCCATATACCCGGTTTATGAAAACCGCATTTCTTGCTACTAGTAGGTATCCCCTGAATTTTTTCTCCAGCTCGTCCCTTTTTTTTCTGATTTGTTACGATATGTGGTTTTCTTACTTAACTAAAAGTATTGTGCTTTTTGAATCCCTAGTGGTTGTTAGTTTATTAAACGAGAATGTACAAAACTCCTGTCTGTGCTTTCCTATTTACTGTTTCACGTGAAAAATAGTCAGGTAATTGTAGCCTTTTTATTTTTTACTTGTTTAGGACCCAAAATTAAAGTGATGGATGATGGGAGAATTGTGGTAGGAGTGAAACGGTTTCAAAAAACATATCCATTAAACAAGGAATTGGAAAATGGTAACCAAATAGACACTGCATCATCTGCCTTTGAAAAGGCTCTAGATACTCTGGTATACCATAGGCCAAGAGAACACAACCTTTATACTCTAGCCCCGTTATCTTTTGCAAGTACACACTACCTTCAGCTTTGCAGGGTTTTTCTTGGGTCGTTTTTTTGTCCGCCATCTCGCTTGAGCTTTGATGTATCTGTGCTAATTCTACTTGCCCGCTTTTCTTCCCTGAAAAAAAAGAAAAAACAGAAGTGAAAATTGCATCACTCTTTGTTTTATTGGGCCGTTTTTAAATCGATCCATTTCATTACTCGTGTGATTTTGCTTTTTATTAGATTTTTTTTAGTGCAATTAAGCAATTTTCGTGCGACTAAATAATTCATTTGCCATTTGAAATCGTATGTTTCCAATTCATATGGACCTCCCCCTTCTCCCTACCCGACAGCTTCAAAATTGCCAAGACTTGTTGGTTATGGTAGCTACCTAACTTTTTGAAGAGTGCTAACAAGTGTATACTACTGGGCTAACACAAACTCAAAAATGTGCTCTTCTGTTACAGAGATGAAGAGGTAGAATCAAGCATGCAATGTCTATTTCAGTATTCACACTCCACCACTGCACTGCTTAATTCAGGTTTTATTCCTTTTTTTTTCACATTAATATTCAGGTAATATTATGTGCGTTTACGTACCCTCTCATCTAGAGTGGGTTTTTTCACTCATTCTATCTGAAGGGTCATTTGCTAATAAACAGACGAATTTTTATTTTACGATTATGCACATGTATTATTGGATTTATGTTTAATTCCACAATCCCTTCCCCCCCAATAACCCAAAAACATTAACCTCCGCCAAAAAAAAAGGACACAAATATAAAATACATAGCTGAGGGACTGTTTTATTCCCTATTCATTTTTACTGTTCTTTTAATATAACTAAGGCTAAGTAACCGAATTGTTGAATATTTAATAGAAATCAACAAAGAAAAATAAACAACAAAAGATAACAAAAGACAGCAAGAAAATGAGCGAGACTAACGAAAGACAATATGATATCCTAATTTGGGGGGTCACTGGCTTTACGGGAACACTTGTATATGAGTATTTTCTTGAGCATGGTAATGAGGATCTAAGGGTAGCTGTAGGAGGCAGAAACGAGGAAAAAATTCAGAAAATCCTTGACAACTACCGCGATAGATATACACAAAAGGTCAAAAAAACGGGTGTGTTCGTTTGCGACAGCAGTGATGAAAAGGGCTTGACTGAAATTGTTTCGAAGACCCTTGTAGTTATTTCAACTGTTGGACCTTTTGCAAGATATGGTGAACCAATAGTCGCGGCATGTGCCAATATGGGAACTGATTACTGTGATATCACTGGAGAACTTCCATGGGTTAACCGAATGGATAGGAAATACACCGAGATTGCAGCCAAAAACAAGGCGCATATAGTATCGATGTGTGGGTTTGACTGTATTCCCTCGGAATTGGGTGGTTTGATGGTAACAAAGGAGATCAAGGATAAATATAAGTTGGAAACTCGTGACCTAAAAGCAACATTCTTCGAGTACACCTTTTCGCCCAGTGGTGGAACTATCGAGACTATGTTTGATGTTAAACTCGAGAAAAACATTGAAAATGACACATATGCGTACATTGAAAGAAAAAAAGGAATTGCTGGGCTTTTTTCGATGCTGAAAATGTTTAGAGTGTATTATGATAGGGACTTTAAACGGTGGCAAAGTGTGTTCCCTAGCGCCTTTGTTGACATCCCTGTGGTTCTGAGAACCAACCATTTTAACAAGTATGGAAGTAAGTTTGATTATGCTTTGACAAGCTCCTCAAAAAGCATTTTTGGGTCGATAATCACCACAATCGCAGTGATTGGATTTATGACTTCAATTTACATTCCGATATTTGGAAGCATTATTCGTAAACTGCTCCCCAAACCTGGTGAGGGTCCATCACTTGAGCAGCGAGTTAATGGGCATCTGGATTTCAGACTTATTGGAGTGTCAGCTCCTGTGTCTGAAAAGCAACCCGAATCTAGCAAAAAAGTTTATGGAAGAATTAATATCTCCAATGATCCAGGATACCTCGAGACTAGTAAGTATGTCTTTGAGTCTGG
>LSSK01000759.1:0-12050 GCA_001969505.1 Zancudomyces culisetae | reverse complement strand
AGAAGAAGATATGGATGAGGAAGACAGATATGGAGCTGTTCTTAGAGTAGAGGAAAAGGTCAAGGCAGGCAAATATGTTCCGCCATATCTACGCGGCAAAGCTGAAGTTGGTGTCAAAACTGGAGAAGAAGCTCAACCTAATAATGTAGATTTGGCTGCAAATACAAATACAAATACAAATACAAATAATAATACAAATCAAACTCAAAAGAATGAGATTCTGAGTACGGAAATGGCACTCAATGCATTGGCCAAACTCAATATCAAAACCATTGAACCTCGAATAAGTGTCAATCCCATATCTACAACTACAGCTGCAACTCTTAGTTCCAAATCAACAACACCAACAACATCTTCATCGAATAGACAACCAGATAAAAGTGTCTTATCAGGCCGCTACAAACTCGAAATCGAAAAACTACAAGCCCAAGGTGTGCTTAAAGTCCAACGCGATTTGACAAAACAGATTTCGATTGCACGTGAAGACATTAAACAGCAAAAACGCCAGGCCATGCGTGGCCACATGGAAGACTTGGTGCGCTTTTCCAATAGCTTTGTGCTCAATACGCCTATGCCTGAACACATCAAAGATATTGTTGAGCCTAAACTAGTCGGATTGCAACAATCCCCAACCAATACTGCTCTTCAAACTTCAACTCCAACTTCCACTACAACTCCAACAACTACATCTACAACAGCCAATGCAACCTCTCCTCCTCCTCCTCCTCCTCCTGCTCCTTCTTCTCCTCTTCCTCTTCCTTCTTCTTCTTCTTCAGTATCCATTTCTTCCAAACTCAACTCTAATGCTCCTTCCTTTGTTCCCAACCCCAAAGCTGCTGTATTTGTTCCCAAATCAATTGCAAAACCCGTAAAACCCAGCCGCTTCTTTTCCACAAAACCTCAAGTCCATTCTTCTCCTTCTTACAACATTCTCGACTTCTCCAACAAACCTCACCTCTCCTCCGACCCTTCCTCCTGCCCTCCTACCTGGCCTGGCTCCTCCTCTCCCTTCCTGCGCAACGTTCTCAATCTTGTCTCCTCCTCCATCCCTTATTCTCTTTCCAACAAACCTACTGTTTATAACTACATTCCTAATCCTTACCAATCCATCGCTCCTCCCCCACCACCTCATCCTCACCCTCACCCTCATCCCCACGCTCATCCTCATCCTCATCTTCCCTACCCTCATGTCCTTCTCGTCGACTACAACTATCCCATTCCTTCCTATCCTTCCTCAGATCCTCAATTTTCCGACCCTTCCTACTCTGCCTATCCTCACCCCGACCCCTCTACTCCCGACCCTGCTGATCCCTCTACCATCCTCTACCCTTATCCCCAATTCTCCACTCCCTCTTCAGACTCTCCCTCCATTCCTCCTCTAACCACCCTCCCCTCCATCTACCCCTCCCACCAACTAAACATCAATGATCATCCCCACTCTCCTTATTTCCCTAATACTCCTAACTATACAAACATTCCTCTTTCTCATCCTCTCCCTCATCCCCCCTACCAACCCATTCCTCCTCCTCACCCATCTATTCCTCTTCCTCTTTCTCACCCACACCCACACCCACACCCACACCCACACCAACCCCTTCCTCAACAACAGCAACAACAACAGCAACAACAACAGCAACAACAACAACAAAATCAAAGTTAACTCTTTTTTACTTTTTCTGTTCAATTTTTCCTCAAATCAAACTTCCCCAATCATGATTTTTTTTTTTACCTCTGCTTTTTGCTTCTAAATCTGATTGGGTTTTGGCTAATCAAAGGAAAAAAAAATCATTCAATCAAAAAAAAAATCTCCAACCTCTCAAAACTTTATTTTTTTTTTCCTGTGTATATATTTTGCTTATCCATTTATTTCTTTCCTTTTTTAATTCTTTTTTTTTTTTGATTTTCAAATACTTGTTACTTTTGAAGCAATATATTATACCTTGCTTTTATGATTATACCTATACCTATACTCTACTCTACTCTTTCGCACTCTTTTTTCCTACCTATTTTCACAACAGGAATAAACAATAAAAGTAATAATAATTCTAAAAGGAAATTGTAAAGAAAAAATAAAATAGAATAAAATGCAAAGTCAAGAAACTCCGACAACTTGTCCCGATTCGACCAGTCCTCGAACTAGTCCGAATTCTCTAGATTCCGATCACCATCTAGGCGACATTTTTCTTCCGCTAAAGACGCATTGTGTCCTGCCATCCAAATTCGACAATCCCTCACAACGGATTTTTTTGACTGCCAACGGGAATCTCCAGCGTTTACTAAGTTCATTTTACAACAATCCGGTTTCTGTCAACATTATCAAGAACACACAAATATATCCCAAAACTGATAGCCTGGACAACAACAATAACGAAAATAACAATAACAACGATGATGATAATAATGCCGGGAACTTGGTCTTTGATAGACACGTGAATCTGGTTTGTAGAGACAAGGTCGTGTGCACTGCAAATAGCATTGTTTATATCAAGAGCCAGCGGGCCAAGGACTTGATCAGCACTGTTGGGATAGGCCAGCTGTTCAGGTACATCAATGTATTCCCCGAATTCGATCTTCTTTCCGCCGACTGCTACCCGGACTCTTCGTTTTCCCGCTCCTATGTACTCAAAACCGTTGATTTGGAATGTCACATCAATGAACTATTCCACCCGGGTATTTTAGAACCTGGTTTTCTTGACTAGTTTTTTTTTCTTTTTCTTTTTCATTTTAATACCTTGTATATATTTACCCCTTTTGTACTCTTTCTTTTTTTTCTTTTTTTTTTTCTTTTTCTTTCTTGTCTCTAAATTTCTAGGTCTTTAACTTGCCACCCTCTCCCCTCCCCCACCCTTTTTATACCTAATTATTCAAACACTATTTCCCTCCTCTTCCCTCCTCTTCCCCTCTGGCATCAAAAAGTCTTTCTTTCTTTTTTTTTTTTTGTAATTCTACTGCAAATATTGAGTGTCTAGGATACTTGACCACCCTTGGAAATCATCTCTTGGTTTTTCAATCAGCCACTTTTATCATATATATATACCCTATCCCTCCTTTTTCTCAAAATCTCTTTTTCGTTTATTACGATTATACTATTACCCTAACCGTAAATCATGGTTATAATGTATATTTATTTCTGTATCTCAAGATCTACATAATTACCAATTACTGCACACACACACACACACACACACACACACTGCCCAATTAATCCAAATTAAATTCAAGATTAATACCATCTTACTACTTTTTATCAATAGTGGAGTAGAGCCAAGGTTATGTCTAAATTGTAAAAAACAAAAACAAAACATATTTGGTAAAAAGATACAACTTTATTCTACATAAACATTGTATCAACATCCCTTTTTTTTACTTTTCAAAA
The DNA here is from genome assembly GCA_001969505.1 of Zancudomyces culisetae. Taxonomy (NCBI): domain Eukaryota; kingdom Fungi; phylum Kickxellomycota; class Harpellomycetes; order Harpellales; family Legeriomycetaceae; genus Zancudomyces; species Zancudomyces culisetae. Next base: position 8,674 of record LSSK01000759.1, on the reverse strand, counting down.
TATCTGGCCATTCTACCTTTCCCCCTCCCCTCTCCTTGCTCCCCTTGCTCCCTAACTCCTTCTAGTTATCTTTTTTTGAAATTATACTTCTGGAATAAACTTGCAATACTTTTTCATTTCTACTCGAAAACTCGTCTTTTTTATTTATTTATTTGTTCCCTTTCAAGTGCAATCTTGTCTCAAACTTGAATCTAGTGTAACAAAGACACATTAATATTCTCGGTTGTTGTTATTTGACGCTTCCTACTTGGGCATAACCAGGTTACTCTTTACGATAATATAGGTACTTTTTTGAATTCTTTGTGTATTTCAAATACTTTTTCTTGGATTACTTGATGTTATCAGCTTAACTTTTTTTCAAGTATTGATACTGGAATATAATTAATTTTAATATTTTAATATTTTAATATTTTCTTGGTTATTACTATACCTGCCCATAACAACTGGAGTATACTAAACTCTTTCCCTTCATACTCAAGGACTCTCTCCCCTCTCTCCTTCCCTTTTTTTCCGCTTCAAAAAAAAAATTAAAAAAATAAATACAATGACTATATGTATCTGCTTTTATCATCAGAAACTGTTGAATTGATTTACAAAACTCTCTCTCAATAAACTATTATAACGATATCATCTCGGATTCATTATAGACATCCCTAACAGCCTGAAATTCAGTATTATAAAGTCAAACCATACTAGTAGTTCAAAAACAAAAACAAAAAACAAAAAACATCAAAAAAAAGAGGGCAGCTTTGTAAAGAAAAGAAATGAAGATACTAGCAATAATAAATTCGGTTTATCTCTTTTTATTTTCTATATTAATGGCTGAAGGGCAGTCATCTAACTCTAACGACATAATCTTGAAACTAGCAACAAAACATAGAATAACTCCAGACTATCACACCTATGGAATCCATAAAATGCTACTACGGGCTGTAAGTGAACTCAAGCCAGAGTTGATCGATACTGGTATAATTGGGTACAAGCGGACTCGGTTTTATGAAGAATCTGATTCCAGCATCAATGCAGATAACGTACTTGCTATAAAAGAGATATGCTCAGATGGAAAAAAAAGCACAACAAACTATGTGCTATGGAAAAACACAACTCCTTTTATTAATCGTTCAGAAGGAACAATGTCTTGCACATATCCTATCTACCAGAGCAAGGGCAGTTGCTATTCCTTTTCTAGGTTGGTAGAAGATAAATTTATTCTGCTTGAGTTTTGCATCCAAGATGATATTTACGTCATCAACCACGAGTACGTTAACAGGACGTATGAATACATCGAAAAACCCTCCAACAAGAACTGCGCATATGTCCTATTTGCACCTGTTCGCGTTTTTGGGTAAGGTCGCTTTGGTACTGAAAAGTTTTACTTGACTCTCCCCTTTTTGTTTTACTTTTTAGCTTTTTTCTTTGTTTTTTTTTTGACACTTCCAGATTTATAGTAATATAAGAAAATACAAAACTGTCTTTATTTTTTGCGTTCTCCAATCCCCAATCCCCAATCTCCCATCTCCCATCTCCCCTACCACCTTACCAAGTTTTAATATCAATACTTGAATATATCCCCATAGGTTATTATTTTTTAATGCTAGTGATCAAACCTTATACAAGGATAAATACTATTGGCAGCTTCTAGTAGTTTTGTTTGACGAAACAACCTTTTTAAATATAAATATACATGTATATAAAACCATTTGCTACTTTCCCCCCCTTTTTTCTTGCCTATTTTCCAAAAATATGGAACTTTATTTCAATTATAAAAATATATCCCTAGGTTGGCCAACTCTAGATTTTAAACATATATAGTAAATAAATAGTTACATAAATAAAACCCAGTCTAGTTAATCAAAAGTATTGAAAAAACAAAAAGTACAGCCTGGGCAGCGATCAATGATTTAACATCCAAATATCCCAAAATTGTTGTGGCATCAGACTTATTCTTATCGCTATCACCTGAGTTGTCGGTTTGATTGTTTAAATTTGTATTAGTTGCTCCTGTATTTGTTTTACTCTTCTCGGTATCTTCTACTGCTGTTTCCTTCTTGGTTTCATCTGCTGCTGCTTTCTTCTTGGTTTCATCTACTACTGCTTCCTTTTTGCTGTCATCTGCTGGTGCTGCTGCTTCATTCTTGGTGTCATCTGTTGGAGGAGTATTCTGTGAGTCTGACCCGGAGCCTCCACCTTGTGGTCCTTGCTCAGTGCCTCCGCTTTTTGATCCTTGCTCAGTGCTTCCACTTTGTGATTCTTGTCCAGTGCTTCCACTTTGTGATTCTTGTCCAGTGCTTCCAGCTTTTGATTCTTGTCCAGTCCCGTCTCCTTGTGGTTTGTCATCACTGGAGGAAGCAGGTTCTGTTACAGGTGAGACGTCCTGTCTCTTTTGAGGGACATACATACGCTTAGCAACTTTTTCTTGTGACTCATCCTCGACTTTGGTGATTTCATCACTGCAGTCAAGCTCACATGCCAAGATACACATCCCTTTTGTCACATCTTCATTGACACACTCAACCAATTTTTCATTTCTCTTTTTGCAGGTGAACCCTTCTGGACAGGTGTAGGTGAAATCGGTTTCATTTGTTCGGAGTACGATCTCGGGGCTACTCATGTCGCACTTCCCGATTTCGATTGTGGCTAGTGATGTAGCAAGAAGTGTTGGAAGAACTGCGGCGATGAACTTCATTTTTAACTTTTAACTTTTAACTTTTAGAGTTTGGTGTTTAGTTTACTTTTTAAATTTAGATCAAAGATCAAAAGACACAAATTATCAGGTGTATTAATCAACTGTCTTGTTGGGTTTGTAGTTGAAATTGAATTTATTTGACGTACAAACCGATGGTTTATATACTTTTTTTTTATTTTTGGTCCGTACACATAGTTCAGGCGAGTCGGAAGATTTTATTAATGTAGTATATTACACGTATGTTTGTTGCTAACTTGGTGTTCAATCTAATATCAAAAGACAATCTTTTAAAGATGTTGAAAAAGCTGTGGCGATCATGAGCATTTTACTGGTACGTGTGGGAAATAAATGTGTTTGTTTGTGGGCTGCTAATATTTTTTATTTTATGTTTGCTTGAAAAAGCGTAGTGTGTTTGGCTTTATTTGGGAGTGGAAAGGGAATATAAGAGTGAGTGGGTTTTCATAATACTAGGTTTTTTTTTCATGGAAAGAATATATTATGAATATTGAAAATGAGCAAAAGTGCTCATATTGTGCCAGTAATGCATTTAGCTACACAGTTTTAAAGCGATTTTTGACTAGAATATCAGTCTGCAACTACAGTAATTGTATCTATTCGTGAACCACTGTGTGAGCATAGGTTGTGCTAGCCAGCATTAATATAGCCAGTAAGAAACCACCCAAGGCTAGGGCAGACAAAGGATCTGTGTAGGTTGGCGGGTATTGTTGTATTATGCTTGTACTTGCCATTTCTTGCAGTACTATGGATTGCCACAAACCCAAATAATAAATGTTACCAGAGTTGTAGAGGAAGGAAAGACCCAAGATATCTGTTTACTACCCCCCTTCCTCTCTATTTTTTTTCTTCTCAAGGGTTCGAGGTCCAAATATTTGGTAAGGCTAAAGAACTTGTATAATTTAAAACACTCATGGCATGAAATATCAAATTAAAAATACAAAAGTAAAAGTAGAAATATTTTCTCAATTTGGCTATCATCAAAAACAATATTTCGGAAAAAAGTAGCAGGACGATTATACGTAAAGCATAATCGTAGTCATAGATGGGGTAAAACCAATGAAACTGTATAGACCATATGCTATCGTACCCACCTCCACTATTGTATATCTGTGAAATAATGCTTGTTGGATTCGTCCACACACATTTATTTGTGTTGGCCAAATAAAACATGAATGTTGTGGGTGATTTGTTGTATACGCGAATTACTTAAAAAAAAACAAAAAACAAAATAACAAAAAAAAATATTTGCAGGCATGATTTGCAACATCATATTCAAAACCATATGTTGTTTTTAAAACGGGTGGTACAAGTAGAGGGTATACCCATTCATAAACATATACTAGTGGAATCTTTTGGTTTTGATCTTGATTCTCATCCACTTTACAAATCCAAACGTTCAAAACTTAGTTAAAATTTGCAACGTTTTGTGTCTCTTGCAACTACACGATCATAATCAACCAACAAGAGATTTTTTTGATTCTTTTTTTTTCTTTTCTTTAAAAAAATAGGAAACCATATAATATATTTATAAAGGTGGAAAAGTGAACAGTAAAACGATAAGATATATAGAAAGGGATGAGGCAACCGATCAAAGCTAGGCGAGAAAAAAACAAGTGGATCTTTAATAAAGAAAGTTTTAGAAACACACCATCAATTAGACATGGAATGAGCATTGAAGAGGAAAGCCAGGCTCGGTACAAGGGCTGTAGAATGATCCAGTATGTTTCAAAGCAACTTCAATTGTAAGTATTATTTCATAGCACACATAAATATCGATTTTTGTGATATTTGGATAGAAAATTGTTTGTTTGATGGCGGAGAAAAGAAAATAAAGTGGGGACAAGTATGCTAAAGACGCAATACATAATTAAAAAAATAGAACACAGATAGTAACGGCTACGGCAAGCGAAATATTCCATATATTTTACATGAATAACCCCCTGCAAACATTTCATCATTACAACATTGCGGCAAGCAGCTTGTTTTTGTCGTGCAAGATAGAAGAAAGTCTGAGAAGAATGGAAGATTTGATACCAGCAATAGATTTTTACGCATCAAAGGGAAATAGGAAGGCAGTTGCTGGTAGTAAAGAGTATGACATATGGAAAAACATCATATTGGTAGGAGAACCAAGAGTGTTGGAAAGTATAGGATTTGAATTAAATATCGAGCATCCGTATGTGTATGTAGTGGAAAAGTACAATGAGGGAAAAATCACAAAACAGGTTGCGCAGGTTGGGTGGAAACTGGTGAGCGAGACATACAAATATGGAATATGTATAGCATATAGCAACCAGGAAATAGCAGATAGTTGCGTGGCGATGGCGCAAGAAATAGTGGGAAAGAAAAAAAAGGAGGAGAAGGAGGCAGGAGAGGAGGAAGAGGAGATAACAAACAAAGAAATGACAGAGTGGTTATTTGAAAAGCTGAAAGGCGAAATAAACATAAATAACGTATACCAAGTACAAATAAAACAAACAGGTAGGATAGATAAAAAAGAGGAAAGCGAAAAGGAAGGATCATCATCGCCAATGTCAATGTCGGAATAGGCTAGTAATATTCGCTGTTGTGGGGAGCATGTGGTTTAGCAACAACAGAAGGGTGGCTGGCAGTGTTGTACTCGTTGGTGTAGCCATAGGTGCTTGAGTTAACTTTTCCAGCGTAAGGGGCAAACTCATCGTCAACGTTGATCAGATCTTTGACTTCCCAGACATTTCCTTTGCCGCCAACGCTGAACTCCAAGTCTTCTTTGGTGATACTGTCCCAGTATTTATAGATCATCATCATGCTAAGCAGCGTGCAGATCGAACCAAAGAACATGCCATCGACATAGTGTTTTATCGCTACACAGATACTTATGCTCAAAGCGTACTGGATAGCCTGCCCCGCTACGAAAAAGAGCACGGCGAATGTGATGTTTCCCAACGGCCAATACTCGTCCAGCGTGTTGACCACCAATATTACTTGTGAAATCACGTATATCAGAAGCATTGCCAAGTTGAATACGTAGTTAATCGAAAACAGCACCACTGGGTTGGATTTTGAAAACGATGCCCACCCTTTAAATGTCGCTATTGACACGAAATATGTCAATGCAAACACTGCAAGCGAACTTATTCTAAACGACCACAGTGATGTTGGTGTTCCATCCTCTGCCCATTGAAATCCTACAAATCCGTTAAGCATCAAACACCAGCACAGTGCCGTAACCATGGCTAAATACGCTGCCACAAAGAACTATTTTGTTTAAATACATTCCCTTATAAATATTTTTTTTCCCTCTCCTGCATTGTAATTATTTCTCGCTACTTACCGGATAAACCCCCAACGAAAATGATATAAATCCTGATACTGTCAATATATCCAGTATTATTGCCGCTAAGTACAAATAAAACACCATCACCATTTCTCTTCGTCCTATTTATCATTGTTGTTTTTTCTTAATATTATCGAATTCTTGCTGCAGATTTTTGCTGGTTTATACTATTCTGTAGAACAAGATAGTAAAGAAAACTTACCAACAGCCGTATACTTTGTTCTTATATGCCAAATCATAATAAGTGTCATCACAATTGCTACCAGATCTATAATCAATGTTGCTATTTACACATATATTAAACCCCCGCACTCCTTTACATTAGTATTTTGTTGGCTATATACATCTGCGTTATAATACCCTTGGTGTGATAATCTAGCTTTATTGCAAGCTATTTTGATAAAAGATTTTAGCTTGTTTACCTGCTTGAAACACGATTAATCCTCCAAACTCAATATTTCTCGCATAGCATTTAGGCTCCACTCCCACATCACCGCTTCCCACTAGCATACACACCGCAAGCTGTAGTTGCTGACACACCAAATCATACGAACCGAACTTCATTTTGTGTTTTGTTATTTATTGAGTTTCTACCATGAAAATTTTCTATTATAGCTCCTTTAGTATTGAGTTTTATCTAATATCATCCGAATATTTGTGCTTCGATCTTTTGAACGGAAAATGATTTAAATAAATTAGATAATTGATGTAAACCGACAAGTGTTGGGAATGTAAAAAAAACCTATGTAAAAATACCCTTAAAAACAGCTTTAGAAAAAAATGTATTCAAAAGGCTTGAAATAGGAAAAAGTATATTATAATTTTTCCTATTATTGTTCCTACAAGGTCTAAAAGATTGTTTTTTTTTTATTTCAAAAGCATTTTTCGAAATTTTTGTAGAGGTTCTTAATTATTACTGATTGAATTACTTGAAATATAAACCCACTAAAAAATTACCTGCTAAACAAAAAATAAACATAGGTTGTAATTATACCATCAAATAGAAATACAAATTAAAATTTAAAAAACCATAACCAGGACATAAAAAAGCAAAAATAATTACAGCATAATGGTAACAACAATGATTGCAACAACGACAATAAAAAAAACCTAAAAGCTACAGGTTACAGGCTACAGGCTACAGGCAACTGGCAACTGGCAACTGGCGAAACGACAAAATAAAATGCCTCTTAGCCACTAGTCTGCAATTGTGTCGATATAATTGGATTTGTATAAATGTATTGTGGGGCCAATCAATTTTGGAATCGCAATGGGCTAAATTATTGTTTTTTATTTTTTATTTTTTTTTTGCTCCTTTTGCCTGTGCCTTTATTTTTACGTCAAAGAACGCTGTACCTATAAAATATCAGCGAATTTTAATAAAAAATGTCTGGGCCCATTGGTTTAAAATTTTGTTTTATTACTTACCCACCAATTTAATGTTGGGTTCAAAATTACCTTTTGCCCTTAGATATGCCAATTATTACCAAGTTTAGAGTTTGGCGTGCCGGTATTTCCCAGGTGTCATTAACCAAGGAAGGAGTTATTATGATATGAGGGTGGTACACATTCTTTTTTTTTTTCATCAGTTGAGCAGTGTATTGAAGCCTACATTTACGTTCATAGACACGTATAGCACCGAATAATTAATGTAAAATTAAATTTCAAAAGCATTGCACTTCATGCCTAACATTCTTGTTTCTCACTCACCCCCAATATATCATCGATTTTCATCTTTTTCAATTAAAAAAGATAAGCCAACTCGTTCCCAAAGAAAATTAAATGGAAAGAACTGGCGTTGAAAAGGGCCAAATTATATAATAAAAATTTCAACCCCCAAACTAAAACGCAATCTATTAATCTTGGTTAATCGTTCCCATTGTATATCTTTTTCTATTACATCTTTTATACGTTAAAAGGTATGTTAAAACCAGCAAGGTACAAAATGACATTTACAGACGCTACCTCACTCCATTTGGTTAAAAAAAAAAGTTTTAACAAACACAACATTTTTTCATTACCCATTTCTTTTTGAAGTAAAATGTAAAGGTGGAGGATGGAGGAAAGGGATCACGGCTGGCACATCTTTATTGTTCAATATTCGCAAATACTCTTACCCAAATCTCCAACCACACGTTCATCAAGGAGCAGCTTTAAAAAAATCTTACCAAATGAACCTTAGTTTCAAGCTCTGAAAAGCAACTTTAGCTAGGTGTTACAGATCCACAATTATCCATGTATGAGTTGCAGCTCCTCTCCCTCTAAATACACAAAAAAATAGAACACCCCTTTAACGGCGTTGCCTTGTAGTATAACGGCTACATACTTTTTGCTAGCGAATCAATTGCGATTCCTTAGCATAATATAACTACCAATTAACTTGTAGTTAATTTATATCTAAATATTTATAACAGTAAAGTTGAATATCTGAACGATCAGGGAATAAAAGCGAAGCGGACAAGGAAAATAAACATCTTTAGCCTTTCTTAGCGGAATATACTTTACATATACGTTTTTATATACTTAATAATTGAAAATAGCACCTTACTGATATAGTTTATTTAGTGTTTTATTAGTATTATATCAATAATAAAAAGTATTTAAAACATTCTTCATACGGCGAACAGAACTAGTTAAGTGATCCGAGGCCTGAG
>LSSK01000758.1:0-17997 GCA_001969505.1 Zancudomyces culisetae | reverse complement strand
TAAAGTAAAAACGCTAATTGTAAAAGTTGAAGTTTACCTAAAACCCTTCAGCAATGACAAAATTGGAAAAAAAAAAAAGAAAAAAAGAAAGGATTGCAAGAGTATAAGAACGGCATGGATATATTTGAATGATAAAAGTAGATGACATAAAATTATACTACTTGAAGGATAATTGATGAAAAACTAAAAATGCAAGGAATAATTTTTTTACTATCAATACGTTGATTAATTGGATAGTCTAAATAGTACGCAAAAAAAAAAAAGTAAGTGACTAGAATAATTAGTGGATTTTGAATTTATTTATCACATTAAAAACTAATTGAATAACAGGCTAAGTTGACAAAAAATAAAATAAATAAAGCAAAAATAAAAATAAAAATAAATGAGGGAGGAAAAAAAAAGGGGAGGGAATTGAATAATGATGAAAAAATGAATTATTCAGCTAGATTTTTATTTTTTACTTTTTTTTAAATGGCAGCTAAATGTACTAAACATGTGCTGGAATATAGTTTCAAAAGCAAAATAAAAAACAACGGGTTGTCTAGATAAAAAGATTCCTTATTGTACTATGCTAATACAAAAAATATAATAGAAAGAAACGAATTCATTTGATTAATTACAAGTTTTTCTTTTTATTTTTCTACATGAAAGTTTTAAATCAAACAAAATTTTGGAAAAAGTACTACCAAACGATAAACAAAAACGAAAACAAAGACCTGCAAATATTTGTATAATACAAAGTGATCTGAATAAAAGACAGAGATCAAAAGAGAGAGAGAGAAACAAAAAGGAACGACATAGATTCGAATAGGCAAAAGATAATTTGGATTTAGAATTCTGAACACGAAAACATTTCCGTGTAAAAGTTAAAGCAAACAAAAAAATAAAAAAATAGTAATAATAACAAAAATGTCGCTAGGAACGCCAAAGGAGTGGTTAGAAACAGTACAGAATTGTAAATGTTTGACCGAAAAGCAAATGAAGAAACTATGCGATATGGTGAAGGAATTGTTGATGGAGGAATCCAATGTACAACCAGTATCTTCACCAGTAACGGTATGTGGAGATATTCACGGACAGTTCTACGATCTATTGAAATTGTTCAGAGTTGGAGGGCAGATCGAACAAACTAGCTATATATTTATGGGAGATTTTGTAGATCGTGGGTATTATAGTTTGGAAACGTTTACGCTGCTAATGTGTCTCAAGCTAATGTATCCAGACAGAATAACATTGCTAAGAGGGAACCACGAAAGTCGGCAGATTACACAGGTGTATGGCTTTTATGATGAGGTACAGGTCAAGTATGGAAACGCAAATGTATGGCGATATTGTTGTTCGGTATTTGACTATCTAACCATAGCAGCAGTAATTGATGGGAAAATACTGTGTGTACATGGTGGATTATCACCAGACTTGCGAACGCTTGACCAGATCCGAACTATCCAGCGGTGTATAGAGGTGCCGCACGAAGGGCCGTTTTGCGATTTGATGTGGTCAGATCCTGAGGATATTGATGGATGGGCAGTATCGCCGAGAGGAGCAGGGTGGCTGTTTGGTTCAAAAGTAACTGAAGAATTCAACTATGTCAACAACCTTTCGTTGATAGCTAGAGCCCATCAGCTGGTGCAGGAAGGGTATCGGTTTATGTTTAGAGCAAGAAACCTTGTGACTGTATGGTCAGCACCAAACTATTGTTACCGGTGTGGAAATGTGGCTAGCATTATGCGAGTCGAATCGGGAGGCGCCGATTGTGTCAATGATGATAACTTTCAAATTTTCCAAGCTGTGCCAGATAAAGAACAGATATTCCCTAATGATGGTAGGATGTTGGGAGGAGCTGCTGGCGGTGCTGGTGGTAGCGACGGATTGAGAGGTGACCCAGGGACAAATGGTATGATGGCGGGGCCTGGAAAGCACTATTTCATCTAATTATCATTTTTATTTTTTAACTTATATATATATTTTTGTTGTTGGTTATATAGATGTATTTCATTTCAATTTAATTAGAGTTTATTCATTTAACTAGTCGTTTGCTTAAAAAAAATAAATAAAGAAAGGAAAGCAAAAGAAAGGAAACGAAAGGAAACGAAAGGAAAAAGATAAAATATATTTACGTAAATAAACATACAGATGTATTGGTTTATTCAGAACTGTGTTGTTGAGAGTTTACAAACCCATAGAAAGCACCATTGGGGTCTTCCAAAAGAGTGGCAGGTTTGTCAAATTCGACAACTTGGCCCTTTGATAATACCAAAATCCGATCGGAATCCATGACTGTGTTTAGACGATGGGCAATAGTGATAATTGTGTTTTCTTTAAACTGGGAGCGAATCAAATTCTGGATCAAGTTATCAGTCTCAGGGTCGATGGCGGCAGTAGCTTCGTCCATGACAATGACGCGGGAGTTCTTGACCAAGGCTCTAGCTAGACACATCAACTGGCGCTGTCCGACACTAAAGTTTGTACCGCCTTGCTGTACAGTTGCATCTAGCTGGCCATCTAATGACTGAACATACGATTTAAGCCCAGTCAATTCCAATGCACGCCATAAATCGTCGTCGGATCTTGTATTGGTACGTCTGACAGAGTCGAGGCTACTTGGAGTTTCGCAGGATGTAGGATCCAAATTAAAGCGCACAGATCCAGAAAAGAGAACAGGATCTTGGGGAATGATGGAGATTCTGGATCTCAAATCGTACAGTCCAATCTTGGTGATATCCAGGTCATCAATCAGAATCCGACCTTCGAATGGTTCGATGATTCTGAAAAGGCCTAGGGTTAAACTGGTTTTTCCAGCACCTGTTCGACCCACAACTCCGACTTTTTCGCTGGGGCTGATACCTACATTGATGTTTTTTAATACACGATCAGGTAATTCGGCTCTATATTTGAGACTGTAATCAACGAATTCGATTTTTCCTTGGGTTGGCCATTCTGGATCAGGTCGAGCATCATCTATCACATAAGGTGCTTCTGAAGGAAGATGAGAATATTCATCAATGCGTTCCAGAGATACAATGTCAGTTTCGACTTTGCAGTACATTCTGATACACCAATTCAATGACTGGGTGACATTCAAAGCGTACGTCATACACAAACCAATGGTTGAGGCAGCTTTGGCTGAATTTGTGCTTTTGCTGAGGACAAAGACACCTGAGATTGCAATGGCAAAAATCATTAGAGCAGACATCAATTCCAGTCGCACAGCTATCCATCTGTTAAGGCCTAGATAGGCATAGACAGCCTTCTGGTTGGTATCGATTCTATCCAAATTGTCATACACGAACCATCCGTTTTGTCTGAATGCACGGATTGTTGAGATTCCATCAATAGTTTCCTGGAATTGTTGATATATTGGCGACCTTGAGACTGAATCCAACCGCTTCAAATCACGGCTTACCTGCAGGTATATGTTTTGCAGGAATATGTAAACAAAAGAGAGCGGAATAACAATGATAAGGAACAGAGGTAAAGAGAGGGCTATTACAGCCATACTGAAAACCATTTGGAACAACACCTGCAACCATGACATAATTGAGCTAGGCAACTCTTCGTCAATAGTGTTTTGGTCTTTACTGAATCTGTTGATTAGTCTTCCAATAGGCGTGGTATCAAAGAATGACATTGGACTGTTAAATACGCTAACTAGCATTTTTTCATGACTTATTTTTGCACTGTTAACTGCACATCCTGCCCATAGTACGTATGTTCTAACACTTACAAACACCACTGTAAAGACTCCAAATAGTGCATATCCCGTTAGATAATACACATTGTTGTTTCCTCCTGCCCCGCTATCGTCTGTCCACAGCTTAAGCCAATAATTTCCTCCAACCGTGCCTACAATGTTCAAAACCATTGATACCAAAAATATCAACACCGATACAACTCCACAGGACTTGATGTATTCCTTGTATATTCTGAACTTGACTTTTCCTGTCTCTGATGTCTCGACTGTCATTAGCTGCCCCAATCCTCCGGTTCCGTCCTCATTCGACTTTCCAGCTGATGATATAATGTTTTTTCTTGAAAGATGTGCTTCAATACTTGCTCTGGGCAGCGATGATGTCGATGATCGTCTCAAATCTGCTCCAACTACTGTTGTAGTATCCGAAAAATCAACTCCACTACCATTACCATTTTCTACTATATTAACCTGGCTTGCTTGTCTGGAAAGTGCTGATTCTCCAGCGTTGTGCTTTCCAAATTCTTTCACCAAAGCCCTTAACAATCCATTCTCTCTTTTATTTAGCTCTTCAAACTTTCCTACTTCCGCCAATACTCCATCCTTCAAAAGCGCTACAGAATGGCATTGGTGCAAATATGGGATTGCGTTGGTTACTAGCACTCTACATCTTGTTTTCAACATTCCATTTGGTCCCAAAACATTTTCAAATATATGCTCTCCTACATGTGCATCTACAGCTGCAAGTGGATCGTCAAACAAATATATGTCTGCACGTGAGTATACTGCTCTTGCCAGTGAAATTCTCGCCTTTTGTCCTCCTGATAAATTGATTCCTCGCTCTCCTATCTCTGTAAGATCTCCGTTTGCCATCATCTCCAGATCTGGTTCTAAAGCACACGCCTTGATTGTTTGTTCATAAAACTTCTTGTCGTATTTGTACCCAAATAAAATGTTTTCTCTCACTGTTGCGTTCATAATCCAAGGCTGTTGTGCTGCATATGCAAGTGTTCCCCTAGTCGTAACACTCCCATTCTTAACCTGCATCTCTCCCAAGATTGCTGAAATCAACGATGACTTTCCACTACCTACTCGTCCAACCACCGCCATCAACTCATCATTTTCCAGCTTCATGCTAACATTCGACAGTATCGCGTTGTTGCTATTGATATCCCAGTAGAAATCTGCTTTTTCAATCTCTACCAAGTTCGTCTTTGTCTTTGTCTTGGATTTTCCATTTTCTGATTTTCTGTCATATCCAAACCTGGCGATTCCATCAGTCGCAATTTCCTCACATATCAAATACTCCTTAATCCGCTCAACTCCCACTGTCGCCTCGGCCAAACTAGTAATCACAGATGGCAACATACTCAATGGGAACCTCAACAAATTAAACAGCGCAAGCGATACAAATATAAGTTCGGCGTTCAGTGGGCCTCTTGACTCGCCATCAAACAGTGCATATGCCGCAAACGTTAGCAATGCCACCAAAAATGGCCCAATCACCACCACAACATTAGAGTAACTAAGGTACAACCCAAACAGCTTGAGTGTTGTAATCTCCAGCGTATTTCTCACATGTCTGATCCTGTTCAAAAACTCATTCTCCCACGCATACAGCTTCAGAATCTTAACTCCACTCAATGACTCCTCGATAAGGTTCATTCGATTGTCTCTATTCTTCATCTTCATCATTTGCACCTTTCGCAGTTTCTTGGTCATCCATGTGTTTGCTGGAATTGAAAATATCATCACAAGCACACCAACCCATGTGGTCCATCCAAGTACATCAAACAGCAGGTACATCGCCATTGTGATCTGTGCTGGTGCTGACCACACTATATGTCCATAATTGCTGCAGTCAGATATCTTTTGTGCATCAATCGACATTCTATTCACTATATACCCTGTAGTATACTTGGAACTCGCACTCAATGACATTTTCATTGTCTTTTTATATATAGCCGTACTTAGCCCTGTTCGCACACCCACTCCTGTCATCATCGCCATACTGAAATATTGATGCAGTATAAATGTTTGAACTACTGATGAAACAAGGATCGCCACACATATATATATTCCATATGCAAATGGCTGAGTACTAATTCCATCTTGACCATTTTGTGAGTTTACAAAATTAATCAATTTTCTCAACAAAACTGGCTGAACAAATTGCAGAACATCAAATGCTAGCTTCAAAATACCTGCAATTCCATATCCAAACCCGTATGTTTTTAGCAGTGCAATAATCAGATTGTTTCTTCCGGTTCCTCTTTCTTTACTCCAATTCCCCCAAAAGGCATCTGATGTGTTTTTTGTCTGGTATTCCTGTGGTAATGCATACATGTCATCTTTTTTTAGATCTCTCTTGCTCCCTAGATTTATCAGGGGCCACATCCACGAAAAAGATAGCATTGTGAAGATATTTGAACTGTCTTCTGGACTTATTTCTGCTTTTTCCTCAGTAACCTCACTTTCATCATCCGATTCTCCCAGATAAAAATGCTGCACGTTTCTGCCTTTCACAATCTCTTTTCTTAACAATATTCCTGGCACCAATACCTCCAAAATCAATGCAGCTAGTTTTATATATCCAGAGTTGTATCCATCTAGTCTAAGCGCTGTATGTCCCATGACCAATTTTGCTAGCATGGTTAACAACCAGTAGAATTGTAAAACCTTTGATGAGTACAGACTTCTTGTATCGCTCAAGTGCTGAAGTCTTACAATAACAACAAGTGTCACTATTTCTACAAGCTGAATAAGTTCCACGGCGCCTATCACCTTTTTATTAGACTTTAGCATATACCCTCCCTTTATTATACTAAGAATCAGCAAAAATGATGCAAGGATTTTTTTTGTGAGAAATGCTTTCGAATTTCTCTGTAGTTGTATTTGCGTCGATTGTCTTCTCAGCTCCCTTATACTTAAATACCCGATGAAAATAAATATCAGCTGTAGTGGTAATAAGATAGCCAAGTATTCAAAGCACAGTGTAAAGTCGAGGTTTTCATACCCACCAAATGGGCCCCACCCTTCCTTGTAGTGGCACTTGGTTACGTCTACACCACCAAAATATTTATCCATTCTGCTCAACAACTTTTTGAAATTATAGTAAGCACAAGCAAAACGAATGTGCGTAGTGATTATATGTTTTCTTTTTTGTCTTTTATATATATATACCCTGTATGTTTCCTCTTCTCTGTATGGTTTTCTTTTTAACCGCTTTCTGAGTCTTATTGAAATCTATTCTATACGTCTATTCACTAAATCTCTAGCCTGTTGTTAAACCGGTTTCTTTTCCTCTTCAAGGTATCAAGAATATTCTTTATTATTTAGTTTATAAAGCGTAACCCCAGATCTCAAATGTACAAAAAAAAGAATTTATTTATCTTTTATATTTGCCTCGCTTTCAGGTCTAAAAAAAAATAACAAACAATCCCTGTAAATTATGATGCAATAACCCCCTGATATCTACCTTTTTGTCTTTATTCTTTTCCTCTCCCTTTAGTGAAAAAGCGGTATATGACAAAAAAGGGCAAAAACCACCCAGTTAGAATCAGCTCTATGCTCCGATATTCCTACCATTTAGCAATGTCATTTGCTATCTCTTTAATCTTTTGCATTTAACTTTGGCTTTCCGATTTGCACTTCCTCATTGATTACTAAGCATTTAGGCTTACAATTAACGAATTATCATTTGCGCAAACATATTTACAAAAACAATTATAAAATAAGCTTTTTCTATACCAATTCTGAAAGCTGGGATTGGATAGCTATCAAAATCTTAATTAAGGATTTAGCCAAACAACCAATTGGTCAGATTGTGCTGATAAAATTTTTTTTTTAACATCCCCTTTTTTTTTGTTTCTATGCTGGTTGAATCAGTTGAAGAATTGAACTGAAAATCGCTTTACTTGTGAACTATTTTTTGGATTGGTTTGTATTCTCAGTGGCTGATGTTTATGTATGAAAACAAAAGCCGTTAAAAAAGCGAGTTTCTGGACCCACTTTGGTTGACGTTTTGCATTAGCTTCCGAACCACAGACGTTGGTGTGGATCGCTTGACAACATGTAACTACACGATATGTCCAGCTCAATAACGCCTGGGACATCCTAGCAGAATAAAAAAGCCCACCTAAAGATTTTTATTGTTTGTTCCCACAACTCTCTCACTTTCCAGTTCATGATGATGAATTGTGACTAATATTGCAGATAATTTCGGAATTTTTTGGCAATTAGTTAAAACAACTCAATGTTGCTGCATCTAGAAAATTCCGGAGTTTTGTCAAAGGGATGTGTATATGTTTCTCGTGTAGTAGTTCCATTCCCAGATTAGATACAAATACGCGCACATAATTGTAATACCTCACCTTTGTAATACACTTGCATACATTGTGTGGCAGCCTTGTGGTGGTGGGGGGGGGGTTCAGCTCAGAATAGCTGAAATTGTGAATATTTACCAGCCTGGGATATTAGTTGGTTTTTACTCGGCTAATATACAAGTTTTTGATTACTTTCTTTGGATAGTAGGCAATCCACCTCTACCTCTACCTCTACCTCTACTTCCACTTTCACTTCCAGAACTACAACCACAACCACAAATACAACTACAGCCACAGCCACAGCGACTTAGCATTATACTTCAATTTTGAATACCATCTCTTCCCCTCTTTGTCACAGAGTACACTTTTCTGCAAACCACCAACCTCAATTACCCGCCCTTCTTTTCTTTAATGGGGATAACGAAAAACAACTCATCCGGTTTTCCGAGTAAACGGACTGCGTTCATTTAGTTTGTGGGTTTATTTAATACAGTATACTTACTAAAGAAAAACAAGAAATAGGAAAAATAAATATTTTCTGAAAAATACTTTGAAAAGTAGCTGTAGCTGTAGCTATAGCTATAGCTAGATACATCTTAATGAGCCTCTCTAAAAGGGTCCTCCAGCTCCATATGAAAATGATGAGAAGAGAAGGTAGGGGCTTGTTCATACTCAGAACTCTCGGCTGTTTCGCTTTTTTCGGGTTCGTCTTCTACATTCGACTCTCTGATATCATGTGCAAATCTATTTTCGGGTTCGTCTTCTTTTATATTTGACTCACTGGTCTCTTGTGCAAATCTATTTTCGGGTTCTTCTTCTTTTATAGCTGACTCACTGGTCTCTTGCATAGGTCTTTTTTCTTCTACAAATCTTTTCTCTGGTTCTGGTTGAGCTTGATATCGAGCTTGATATTGATCTTGGTATTGAGCTTGCTCTTGAGGCGGGGCCTGGATTTGGGAGCTCTGGCTGGCTACAGTCGAGTTTCTTCTAATAAACTCATCGACAGGGCTAGGTTTATTATAGTCGCTGTTTATGGTTGATTCTAGTATATCATACCACGGCTTATTACCAGTTCCACTGCCCGATCCCCTTTCTCCTGCTTGTAAAACACCATCGTGCATTTTAGGGTGAAAAGCAGATTCGGTAAATGAATGCTTTTTCTTTGGCAACAAGGCTCTTTTATGGGACAGCACGAACTTACCATCGGTTTGGTTCACATATATTTCGGTGGTTGGGAGATAGAATGAATGAACAGGATCACTCTTGTCCTCATATTCTTTTTGGTTTTTGTACAGATGCAAGTACTTGGAAACAGTCATTACACCATAAAAATCGTGCATTGATTTTAAGAGACCGCTTTTCATTTTGATTGGCCCCTCGGCAACAACCGAAAGCACATCGATGTTCTTGTCTGAGAGCCTTCTTATTTCAGTACTATGTCTTCTTGTGGTGTCAGAATAGTCAGTCACTCCATTGTGGATGTGGTTTTGGAATTTTGCCCACTCATCTTGGTAATTAAAGTTTTTCAACTCTTCACGATTTTCAGCAATAACAACTTCAAGGTTCTTACATTCGTTGGTTTTGATCGTGAAATAAGAGTCAATGAGATCGCTTATTTTGCGAACAACTTTAGACTCCCATTCGTGAATTTTCTCCAACTCCACATTCAAAGTCTTCTGGAATTTTTCTTCAGTTTCTTCCTGCTTTTTGAGATTTTTCTCCAACTCGTTCCTGTGCAAAATAGGATCATCCTGCTTCTTAGTGTTCACACTTTTATCAACCACTTGGTTACGAAGCTTGTTTATGCCCTTATCTATTTGCTTTCCCTGACTTGACATGGCTCCATACTCCTTGCTAATAACTTTGATAAATTTGGTTTCGTACTTTGAGACCTGTCTTCTCAATCTTTTAAGGTCGGGAATAATATTCTTCTTGATGTCGTCTATCTTCTCTTCGTGAACATTGAGCATTCTAGTTTGGAATGTCCTAAACTTTTCTGTGATGTATGGGACTCCTGTTCCCTCTCCTTGAATAATAGCATCTTCTGCATCTCTGTTTCCACTTCCTTTCCTTCTGAACTTCTTTCTGGTTACATCAACTGGATTTGTAGATTTGTTCATTCTTTTAATTTTATTCACATAACTGTTCTCAACTTTCACATACTTTTTGAAAAACGTCAAATAATAATCAATAAGCCCCTTTATGGTGTCGATGCGGAGCTGAGGTGCAACCAAAAGATCTTTGGCTGATTTTGGATAGTTTGAGATACGCAGTATATCATCTGGGTTAAGATCACCATTTGCTTGTCCGGTTGTTTCTCCATTTTGATATTGACTTGCTCTTCTCGTTGAACCATTCATTCCATCAGAAGGCTCATCTTTACCTATGTTTGGTCCTCTATCACCCGTTCCCATGTTTCTTTGTTTCAAAGCATCCATATACGCCTGGCTTCTACCTGAAGCAGGAGCCCTTGTAGCTCCAGCATCCTGGTACTGTTCTTGTGAATATGGAGGTGCCTGAGTACGCTCTACATTCACATCTTGGTTTTGCCATGGTGTTTCGTTAACCATTCTTCTTTTTTAGAGGGTTGTAAACTTTGTTTTTGGTATTTCTTTTGTGTTAAAAAATGAAGTTTTAATTTAATGAAAGATAAAACTCAAACCCATGAGCTTAAATATCATCATGTCTTGGTAAGGCTTTTTAAATTTTTTTTGTTGGTTCACACATATGGAGAAGGGGATGAGAATTGGTGTGGGTAGGCGTGTGTTCTGAAGCATCAATACTAACGACTACTATTAATTACACTGCTCACGTATCTGTAGTGTTTGCAAAATCCAAGCCACCATTCTGGAAGATTTTTATATTTCGAACCTCCTATTCGCAAACCGCAAAAACAAAGCTGAAATAGCCGAGTACAGAGTACCAGAGAATTGAGTGGAAGATGACATTAAGCGTAGAGATAAGGCATCCTGTGTCTTCAAAAAAAATAATAAATGGGCACATGACTCGTGACTGGCGAATGCATCTTTGCATTAACAATTTTTGTTTTTCTTTTGCTCTCGTTACTGAAAATTGAGAATTGTCCAATAAATCAAATAACTTTCCTTCTCCTTTTATCAATAACACTGTTGCTGGTTGGTCTGTTTGTTTTTTTTTGTGAAGGGTCTTGCTGCTAAACACGCATTATCAGTGGGTCTGTAAGATTTACTGCTACAAACAATGCTTTTAACCATCTGAGACATGAGAGGGATTATCCATTATATTTGGTTTGCTGCTCTTGGTAATGGAATTGAAACTCGGCAATTCCAAATGCCCTAGCCAATGTTCTTTAGTATATACTGCACCCTATAAATATTTCTGCAATATCCCGAATTTACAAAAGACTATTGGATCCTATTTATTCATGTTGTTGATTTGGATGTATCTGTGTGCGAAAAAGTCAGTCGCACCATCCTTTTCTACTGAAATCATATGGGATTTTGCTCCGTCAGCAACGCTATATTTTATGAAAGTTTTTGCCCACAATGATTAGAGTGATCCCAGTTATTCTGATTAGCTTTTTCAATGAGAGTTATTATCGTTACCCAAAGTGGTAAGATTCCTTTTAGCTTGTTTCATTCATCCAATTTGCTCTTGCTTGAACCAGAAATAAATTTTTTAGTAACAGTGATTTACACATGGAGAGAATAACTGCACCTTTATTTACATCCGAGCTTTTCCTATGGTGCGTTGATGGTCGATTTTTACCGCGGAATCGACAAAGATGCGGCTTTGGTCAAACTCAACTCACTTAGCTTAGTTTTTCCCGCTTTGATGAGAACAAAAAATAAAACCATCTCATTAGAACTCCGAAAAACAAAATTTCTAAAAATACTCTAAAATCCAAAACAGTGAAGCATCATCATTTTTTTTTACTCACTCTGTGAGGCGCACAAATAGCACAGGATAGGGGCTACATTTTAATACCAAGAAGAAGATCCCTTCGTGTACAGATTAGTCCTTGTGTTTATACCTTTTCACTCTTCAATGTGCATGGGTATAGTTGTTTAAAGGACCAACGTTTAGCTGCAAGGTAAATTACTACGCTGCCATCACCATCCCGCCTGAGAGTACAGACTGACAATATTATCATGATAAGCGTATCTAAATACGAATTCTATATCTAAAGTTGATGGCCGGGTCTGACCCTTGCAAAAGAAACATTCTTTTCTTTATGAACATCCTAATACAATTAATTTGGTTTTATTAGTTCAACTCTGAAAAGGAATTAATTTAACGAAAAAAAACGTGATTTCTGGAAAAGAAACGTGTAAATACTATCGATAGCAAGCTACAAGAGGAGTCTTATCGATAACAAAAACTCTAGAACTACCACACGTTATTCGCCTATTAAACCGAGTGGATTAAAATAAAATGGATTAATTTGCCGGAACTATCTCCAAATCCCCAAGAAGCTTAGTTGGCGGGGGTGCTTTGTCACGTGCGTGACTTTATTCTCTATCGCTATGCATATTTCTCCCCGCTAACAAGAGTTTTATTCATGCGTACATCACATACATGGCGTTGAAGGTCAGCTGCTTTACTTCCCAACATGGGACATTTTTCTCGGAAATAATTAGCACGCAACAGGTTTGTGAATGGTGGAAAGAGTCAATCTACTACACGCAACTTATGAATTACAATAATCAAGTATTATTTCGCAGATAAGTCGCATTAATCTGAAAACAAAGCATATTCTTGCAACACTCGCAATGTGTTTTAGCAGACATTCGTATTGGGGATTTAACGTATTTTTGAATATTATAAACATCAACTAGGAATGAGCTGATTAAATCCGAATTTAGCTTACTATTAGTATTTTGTTCCTAGCGAGCTTATGGGAATATGTCAATACAAAAATAGTATCCACGAATAGACAACCTATTCAGTTTAGCAGAACAGTATAGCACATGTTACTTTTTTTCCTTAGTACACTGGGCGGAGTAGGGGAGGAGGGGGGGGGGGGTTGGATGAGTGGAATCGTATTGACAAAGTGCCAGAGCATTAGTGTGTACTAGTGTCAGTTCCGTTTTACAATTTTCTGCTTTTTTAACTAGTGATTACGATTCTATTTGCATAGAGATTGTTAACATTTCAAGAGCGCAAAATAAAATATGATATTTCGGTTGATTATGGAAGACCAAACTTATCAATTGTTGGTAGAGAGAAAGGTAGTTGAAAATGACGACATCTTTACAATTTTCCTGTTATTTGATGCATTATTCCCTACAATCATGCTAAAAGAGAAAACAAAAGACCAAAGATTAGCGAGTAGCGAGTGGCAAAGGGGGGTATAATAAGTGGGTGTCTGGATTCCAAATATGGATAATGTTAACCATTCATTCCCGTTACTGCCTAAACGAGGCCCCATTTTTCTTTTCCAATCCTGCATTGTCTTTTATTTGAATTGAAAACTCCTCCCCACCAACACCACCATTATCTTTATCTTTCATCAGTATAGGGTTCTATAGAGGCCAATTAGACAAAAAATTAGAAAAAAATCCAATTTGACCCTTTGCTTCTGCCATTACAAATCTAAAAAAACACAAAAATGGCTTTCACTATTATTGTTGTGGGAATTTTGAAAGGGTCACAAGCTCTAATTAGTTTCTAAGGAAAGCTGATAGTTGTTATAGGGAACTGGGGATGCGGTGAGATGAGAAGGAAAGGGGTTTCTCCTTGGCAAAATCACGCAATCTGCACAATTTTCACAGTTTGCACACATAACACATTGCATCATTTAGCTTTCATTTGCCGTAATGAACATGCTTGATGCCAAATTTATTTATTTGTACTAATTTGCAAATAATTTAGTGGAAAAAGAAACATATGACTTTGTTAATTCTGTAGAAAATCTGGTAGAGACACCGAGCTGACTTGTGTTTTTACGTATATTTATTCCATTTAATATTACCCTTTTTGTCATAAAAAGGAAAAAGGGTACGATTTAAACATATACAGCTGGAGGAGAAGAGTAAGCATAATTTAATGTGAACGCAAAAAAGGATTTTATTTAGTACCAGTGTTGGATGCTACGACGAGAAAAAAATACAACGGATATATGTTTATATATAGTTGTATATTTAGAGCATAATGTAAAAAAGTGGAATACGTATACTCGAAAACTAATTTGCGTAACCAAGTATGCTCAATGCAAGTGTACTTCAAGAATATAGTACAGACTTATAGGGAAATAGAACCAGTGCACGCAAAACCAGTGTTATAGGTTGCAATAAACACACATGACCACAGGAGGAGACAAGGATATATCAACAATAAGCAGTTGGACGAGCATAGTAATATCAGAGTCACCTGACACTGAGTCAGCTTCATGGGGTTGGACAAATTTGAATATAGAACATGAGGGCGGGGCGATGAGTGAAGAGGAGAGCAAAGAGGAGGAGGAAAATATAAACCTAGTGACTGAGGGTAGTTATATTGATTTTGGATTTGGAAAAAAGCAAAAGGTAGTGGATTTGCAGGCAGAGGATCAAGTTGAATTAGAATTACACTCGGGCCAAAAGCTTGAAGAGACAGGTTATGTAAGCGACAGAGGAATATCAATAACAAAAGGAGCTGTCGCTAGGCGTAAAAACGAAAATTCGAAGGAAAAAAAAGATGCAAAACAAAGGAAAAAGATGAATAGCATTGGTAGAACCGAGTCGAAACACCTATTGAGAAGAGGCGAGAGTCAATTTGCATTAGTTGAAACGACGACGGGTGGATGTGAAATTTCGGCAAAAAAAGATACTGGTGAAATACAAAACAATAGTAAGGAACGAGGAGGGGTAACACAACTTGGTATACCTATTAAAAAAAGCATCAGAGATATAATAAGACAAGAAAACAGGCGTTCTGAATACAAAAACATGATTTTCGATCAAAAAGATAAAATTTCGTATTTAAGTAAAAAGGATATGGTCAGTGGATGGTTAGAAAGCGGGACAATCTGCGACAGCCATAGCGAAAGTAATAAAAGCAAAAGGACAAGTTGTGATAGCAAAAGTACAGATAATACTAGGAACAGTAGTGGCGAATTCGAGGCAGAAAACTCTGGAGAAACGTCCATAATAGAGAGGGGAATGGAGCATGAAGGGGGTACTACTAAAAAATTAGCAGAGAATAACAAGAAAGGTGGATTGTTTGAATGGATACTGAGTAGTACTGCCGAATGGTTAATGGAAAACAATGGCAGTAGTGATTATCTTGGGTCGAAAAGAGAAGTAAGCGGCATACACAGCTGCAGTATATATCAGGAGAGTGGAAACAAGTCTAAAGGGATGGAAGACGTTTTTAAAGAGTTTTATAAATTCCAATCAATGGATTTTTCAAAACCTCTATAGCAATGTGACCTACAATAACATTAAGTAAAAAA
This sequence comes from Zancudomyces culisetae, assembly GCA_001969505.1. NCBI lineage: Eukaryota > Fungi > Kickxellomycota > Harpellomycetes > Harpellales > Legeriomycetaceae > Zancudomyces > Zancudomyces culisetae. The sequence goes on along the minus strand of LSSK01000758.1, from coordinate 2,570 downwards.
CAAACAAGTGAAGGAAGGAGATGTAAAGGTAAACCAAATGGCGCGTATATTTATAGCGCATTAGGTTCCTTGTAAACCTTTTGATGGCGCCAAAGTAACGATTTGTTTTCGATTTGGACAAAAACGGAGAAAGTAGCCTATGGCGGGAAGAGTATCGATATGCGTAGTCATCAGAAAAGCCGTCAAAGCCATATATTCGGGTAGAGGTAGTTGGGGTGGGAATATTGATTGCCGAGGGAGTCGAAAAGGAATTTATTGATTTTAGAGATTTTAGTTGGCCGATTAAATTAGAGTTTTCGGCTTGCAGTTTATCTGCTTTCAGCAGCAGCTGTTCGTTAAGCGAATGTGCTTTTCTCAACTGATCCTCCAGGTCGGTGGTGCGCTGCTTAAAGCGGTCTCGTTGGGAGGTGACAATAGGAAGGATCGAATTGTTGGTGGAATTGTTGTCATTCTTGTTAACATCCACCGTGGAAGAAGATAAATCGTGCTCCAGTTTTAAGACCAAATCGGACTTCGCTTTTAGCTGAGTCGACAGCTGACTTACCTGCGACTTTAAGGATTGGGTTTCTGTTTCAAACTGGGTAGACTTGTTTTTGGTTAATGTAAGTTGCGTTTGAAGATTCTGGTTCTGTTTAATCAGCTGTTGTTCGAAGGTTAGCTTGACGTCCTTTTGTTTTGGTTTTTCTTCGTCCCAATCTCCACCAAGCTCAACGCTCTTTAATATCTCTAACTCTCGTTTTATCTCTGCATAATCATTTTGTTCTTCTAGTTTATTCAACAGCTTTTTGATCTCGTTCGCCTATTTGGTTGTCAGGTTATATTTACCACTTGATACCTTGCAAGGCCATTACATTATTATTACTATTATTATTTGAAAAGTTTTTTTCTCGTTTGTATTTTTCTATCATTAAATTTTAGAAATATGTCTAATTTACTTTTAGCTCCAAAACACTTTCGAGTTCCTCAACCTCTCGAAGATTTTTTCCCTGAGCGATTTTTGAGGCTTCCAATTCCAAACTCAGCTTATTTAACTGCAGTTCCAACGTCTTGACCTTGTTTTGGTAGTCCAATATCCTAAAAATAATTAATTGTCATTTTTTTATGCACATTATCCTTGATTAGTAGCTTTCGCAAATATAACTCCACATCCCTCTACTAATAAAAAATAATCTCTAGTATTACATTTCATTGGTCTCTACTCCTTTCTCTAGGCTTTGTATCTGCGATTTTAATTTTGCCTAAATGTTATTAAACAGTATTATTTCAAAACTGTCATTGTCCTCAACAAAATGGAATAGTTTGTATATCGAATATATTCTGCAGCTTTCTTACCACAACAAGCTGTAGATCGTTAATTCTTAGATTCGCCCTATCCAACTCAGCTTGGTTTACGTCAAACTCGGCAAGTTTAGCTAGCATTTCCTGGTCTTTGTTGGTTGTAATATCCAGCAGCTCAGATTGGGTCAGATCGTGTGTACTTCTCAGATGTTCCAAGTTATGAACAGCCTCAGTTAATTGTTGCTGCAGGCTTAACTCGCGGTTTTTTAGGTACGAAATCTGGTTTTCATACTCTCCTTGCTGCTGCTGTTGAGTATTTTGGCTGTCTTTGAGGAAATTTTCTTGTTCTTGGCGGATTTGAGCTATAGTTTCCTTCAACTCCTTATTTTCCTGGAGAAGCTTCTTGTTGTCCAGTTTTAATGTTTCCTCTTTCTTATTCTCTTTTGTTTTCTTCCTTCGATCTTCTAGTTGCTGTGCCAAATATAACTCTGGATTTGGCAATTCGCTCATTATCTTGTAAAGATTTAAATAGGTGTTTTCTGCAAATCTCAATTTCTTTGTCAATTTGTCGATTTCATTTTGGTATCCTATATCAAGATAAAATAAATGCTATTCACTTCCTCCTGGTGCACAAGTACAAACATAAAAGAATAATGGTCGCGTTTAGGAAGAATTACACAATACCTTTAAGCAGAACCTTCAATTCGGTCGAGTCCTGAAACGTAGTGTTTTTTCTGAAAGCTGTTTAAAGTTTTGAGAAGGTAAAAGTTAGTTAAATTCTTGAAATTGTATACTTGACGTTCATACGAACCTTTGGTGTTCTCAGCCAACTCCTTTCTGCCTTGCAAGCTACTCTTCTGATTCTCGATGATTTCCTCGCCCTTCTTCCCATAAGTTTCCAAGACATTAGGAAAATTAACATCTAATTCGCAAAATGAAGAAAAGGATATGCAATCCAAATCTGTTAGTAAAAGTATTGCGGATGTATACACAATGTCAATATGTTGGCATATCCTTACTTTTCCAAGCCTCGAGGACGGATGATAACTCTGACGTTGTTAGTTGCTCCATTTCTCAACTATTTTTTTCCTAGTTTAATGATGTTTGAACCCGCTTACTCTTTTTTTTATGTATTCACTTATTCCATATATAAAAAATGTGTGGTTTTCGCAATTTAAACTGTTTTAATGCGAATGCCAAATCCAACTTCAATTCCATAAAAAGCCAACATTTGCAAAATTGCTCACAAAATTTATATTAAATTCCTCTAAATTCCCTCTCTCCCCCCCCCC
>LSSK01000757.1:0-27862 GCA_001969505.1 Zancudomyces culisetae | reverse complement strand
TAGAATCATATTAATGTCAGCTACCATTTCGCCCGGAAAACTGAACAAATGATAGATTGGTAAATGTAGCAACCAGCGGATAAACAATCGTGGGAATTGGGACATTTCAGCTTGCTCCTGTTTGGTTCCCAAAATTTATTTACCAGAATGGTTTGGATGAATGTGTTTTGTGATTTTGAATATCTCATATACGTATATATATAAGAACCAATGTTATTGAGGTTTCTGTGCGCGTCTATTTGACTTTTTTCCAGTAGTCTCCCAGAATTTTGAAAACGCAATATAATTCACCTCTTAAATTGTAATTTGCGTTTTCAAAAATAATTCAAATAAAACAAAATAAAAAACCAACAAAGCATATGTTTGATGAAAATTTGTGGGGATGAATGGAAGGGGAAGTGTATGGCTTAGGGTTTAGGGGAGAGGGAGGGAGGGGAAGGAGATTAAAGGGGGGAGATGATAAATAAAGGCGCAGAGGAATTTAATGTACATAATTATATTGCATGTTTATTTACTATTGAGAAAGAATTTGAAATACATTGACAAATTCAAAGTAACATTTGGGTTTGCCTACGTTTTTCTGGGAATTTGGCATTTATTGAAAATTGAGTTTAAAAAACGCAAATAGTGTAGTTTTAATAAACGAGCAAATAAAAATCAGGTTTTTGAATAGAACGTGTCTTCTATTGCATGAAAAAAATGAGAATTTTCTATTGGGTATTAGCGCTGCTATTCAAAACCCTATTGTAGTAAATATACTATAGTTATTCTTCTATTAATAATTTATTTTTTTAAAAAATAATTACCAGTAAAGCCTACTTGAAAAGTCAAAGTCGAAACGGACCGAATCTGTGAACGAGTATAATAACAACCTCATTTACAAAAACTAAAAGTACTACATACATCTAAAAACTACTCTTAAGCAAAAGTTTGCTAATACAAGTATCTGCAAAAAAAAAAAAGATTACAAGGCAAAGAATAAACGGTGTGGCTGGGAGTCATAATTTTGTATGGAACACAGACAAAAATTGAATTTGAAGTGAATACACAATAGCTGCGAGCTCATTTTACTTTGACAAAGTTTGAATAATATCTCAACAGCACTGTCAAAATAATACTTCCAGAGTGTACAAAGCGTATATGCATAAACAGAATAGAGAGAATTTTAACCAGCTATACTTAGTGTGAAGGTGAGTATAAATTTAATTTATAATTTATGGTGGTGAGATATACAACTTTGAGAGCTTCTTGTGGGATTATGTACTGAATTATATATACAACACCCACTGTAGTATAACAGCAAGACAAAAAACGAGACAAAAGGAAAGAGTGTTTCGAGATTATTATAACCCGATAAATATTTTGCAAATTGCGCATGTGCATGCCTTCAGGCGCTAATAAAAAGGAAAAAGGCGTAAACAAATAAATAAATGACGAGCTGAAAATGCCAGAAGAGATTGATATAGCATCACCAATATTCGAAACAGATAGTACCAGCAACAAAATGGTGGAAAACGAAATGAAAAATAAAGAAAGAAGGGATTCAGACACTACGGTAATGGAGAAGAAGGATGAAAAAGAAGAGGAAGAAGATACTAATGATGCAGATACATCGGTATACTTGGAAGGCTCGAACCGGAAAACAGGAACCACCAGCCAAAACACACAGAGTGTTGGTGAAGGTGTGATTATACAAGATACAAATGGAACGCAAATGGGGGATGCAGATCGTTCCAGAAGGGAGGTGAGGTCTATGGAATATCCAAGAGAAAACCTTACTGTTAATAATAAAAAGAAAGGAATCAGAAGGAGAAAGTTCTCCCTACCATTTTTTGGAAAGATTTCTAGCAAGCTATCAAACAAGTTTTTTGAAACCGAGCCGGAGATTCGTGGTGAAGATGGACAAATAGCGGATAACTATTTTAAAAAACGCGAACGGCTATTGGGAAAGTTTTTTGGAGATGAATTGAACCAAGAAGAGATTGCAAACATGTTAAGGAGGTCGGAAAGCACCTGGTTTTTGGAACCAGAGTATGACAAACTTGATATTAGTTTTGACATGGACGGAAATGTGAATGGAGGGACCTGGGATGCTTTAATCGAGTATTTAACACCACCAGGGAAAATAAGAGGTAAGTCAGTTTGCACCTGAAGGTTTTTATGGTATTCTGAAGGATATTTTTATAAAATTTTGACTTGAGGAGAGGTTTAACTGAGCTTCATTATTGTTTTTTATTTGAAAAGCAAGGCTCTAGTGAGGATAAGCTAATATAACGAGTAAATTGGTTTAAAATGATTAGAGGATTTCAACTATGCATTCATGATAACATTCAGAGTTTTTGCTGATGGAAAGCTGTTAACAGAAGCACTGATCAGAAGACACAACATTGTTCCACCAGGATCATTAGACGAGGTCCAATTAAAGATATGGGTAGAAAAAAAGCAGATACCTGTAAAGATAAAGGTATTCCAAACACTGATAGGATGGCTTGAGCATTTTTGGGTTGATGAAGAGGACTTTGAATGTCTACCAAGAATTCAGAGCCATCTGTGTGAGATTGTTGATGAAAGTTTTGTGTCGACTAAACAGTGCCAAAAGTATATTAACAAAATTGATAAAATGGTAAGATTGATTCCCATATATTTGGGACATTGTAATGGTATTTTTTTACACACTCTTTTTCCATATTGCTATCTTGTTTGAATTAGTGGTTTGTAAGATATACACTAACCACGTTGTTGGAAAAATAGCTTGAGAGAAAATTTGAAGAGAATCGATATAAAGAAGAGCAAGAACAGGAAATGCGAAGGGCCCAGAAATTTAGAAAGGCAAGTCTAGTTTCATCATCGTCAAATGCATCGCGAGAACCGGGGAGTGAGAACGAACAGCTACAGTTATACAGCTCAGATTTTAGCGACGATAGTTCGACCGATGCAGAAGACAGTGATGTAGCAGAGCTGCTTAGAGTGACAATTGGAATTGACTTGTCGTTTGAAGCATACAAACATCTATCGCACATTGCTCAAGTCGATCCGAGCGATGTAGCAAGTCAGCTGACCATTCTTCAGAGCGAGTGTTATTGCAGAATCTCGCCAATAGAGCTGCTCAGAAATGAATTTGGTAAAAAAATAGGTTCTAAGGCCATCAACGTCAAGCAAATGAGTACATGGAGCAACCAGATTTCACGGTGGGTTGCTGTTTTGGTGTTGCATGAAAGCTCCCCTGAGAAGCGTGCCAGAGTAATTAAGTATTTTTTGGAGTTGGCCAAAGAGTGTCTTCGTATAAAAAATTACGATGCTGTTATGGCTGTGCAAGGTGCTTTAAACTCGTCTGCCGTTCTAAGACTCAAAAGAACCTGGGCTTTGTTGTCCAAGCGATCCCAGGACATTGCTCGGAAGCTGCAAGCTGCTACTGACCCTAGCAGAAACTATGCCAGGTATAGGGCTGTTATAAGAAAATCTAAGCCTCCTCTACTGCCATTTTTGGGTTTGTATCTGACCGATCTAACTTTTATTTGCGACGGAAACCCGGATATGCGAAGGAGAAAGATCGTGTCTGAAGCGTACAAGCCCATAGAAGACAGCGCCTCTCCTGAAAGTACTCAAGCCTCCGCGACTCCTGAGCCCACAAACGGTGTATCCCCTACCACTTCCTACCACGATACCATTCGCCTTACGACCCCCGTCCTACCAAAACTAAAATCTCTATCTCCGATGCCTTCATCCAAACCAGCCCCTAAACCAAAACCAAAACCAGTACCGCTAGAGCTAAAGAATGTCTGTGCTTCGTCTCCCTCAACTGACGATATCGATATTAGGTCAAAAGCTATTCTGATCAATTTTGACAAACACTTCAAGGTCGCCAAAATAATCGCCGAAATTCAGAAATATCAAATCCCCTATTCGGGTAACTTTACTATGGCTATTCCCGGATTGCAAAAATACATCCTTAGGCAGATCAGCTATTGGGACAAGGAAAACTATGATGACAACAAGCTGTATGACTTGAGTCTAAAAGTTGAGCCTAGAGCTGCTTTCTGATGACTGTATTTTAGTGCTTTTTTCTTTATTTTGTATTATGTTTTGGCATCTCATGCCATTGTATATTTAGGTTTTAGTTCTGCTATTGCCGCTATTTTTTTGTTGTTGTCTTTTTTCAAAAAAAAAAAGAAATGTATATTGTTTTGTGTTTTGTGATTTGTGCTTTAACTTTTCTTTTTTTGTATGTGGCGATATCACCCTGCTTGAAGCCCTTTTTGCTTTGCTTTACTTTACTTTACTTTGCTATCATCTGTGCTTTGGAATTGATTGATTTTTTTGCTTTTTTATTTGCTTGTTTCAATCACGTTCTTGTTGACACTGTAACTTTTGTTGGTGCTTTTTTCAAAAAATAGTGAAAATGAAAGTAAAGGTAAAAGCAAAACTCACCCCACAACCAATTGCTAGGAAAATCTGTGAATGGACCACCTGAAATTATTTTTATGATCCTAAAGTGTTTCAGGTTTTGACAAAATACCAGTTAACATTAGAAACACGATATATTAGGGATAGTTTCCGCCTGCATCTGGGATACCCTGGTCATATACTCAGGTTACCAAATCTTAGTCCTTTTCCATTCGAATCATCTATCTTTTTTTTTGTGTGTGTGTGCCCAAAATGGAAAACTTTGGTGAATGGTATTATTCCTGGTGATTTTGATGGTTTATTTGCACAGAATGAAAAGAAAAAAAAAACGGAAATGAAATAACAAAAGGAATTGGTAGTTGTTAAACTATTAGGAATTGCACCTGTTCATGATAGAGAAAGTGCACAGAAAACTGAGCTGTTCTCTGATTGAGTTATCACAAAATAAACTCTACTCCTTATTTTTTTTTTATCATTTCGGGCTTGCATTGGTTTGCACCTTCCCCTTCAAACACAACATTTAAAACATTATTTATAAAGGAAACATTTGCAAATTGTCTTTTCACCTTTGATTGTCACATTTTGGTGAGAGATAGGTAGAGCATAATATATAATTCCATTAAAAGAGCCAGCTAGGTAGTTTAAGCAAAGAAAGCCTTCGAGATACAAAAAGAAAACAAGCAATGATTTTCAAATCACAGTATCCAGATATCCCCGTAGTGCATTCTGACTTGGCAACACACATATTTGCCGAGGCCAAGCACTTCAAGGCACAACGAGCAGTAAAAACAAGGTTTGCTATTTGTGATGCGCCAACAGGAAAGGAGTTGACTTTAGAAACCCTGGAACAATACTGCAACCAGTTTGCATCAGCTCTGCAAAACAAACTGAGTCTAGCTGTTGATGATGTGGTTCTTGTGTTTTCCCCAAACACCATATACTACCCCGTCGCAGTTCTAGGCACAACAATGATGGGAGGTGTCGCGACACTTGCAAATCCGACATATAATGAAAGAGAGCTTGCCCACCAGATCAAGGACGCAAACGCAAAAGCCATTGTTACCCAATCTCACTTGTTGCCAGTCGCTCTCGATGCAATTAAACATTCAGGAGCGAGCATTCCTGCCACAAACATCGTGTTGGTGGATATCGAGCCCACCAAACAAAGCCAATATGTACACATTGAGGACTTTTTGTGTCAAAAGCCATTTACCAGGTTTACAATAAACACAGAGTCTGCTGCAAAGGAAAAGCTTGCCGTTCTTTCATATTCATCTGGTACCACTGGTAAGTATTAGCGATATAAATGATATATACATCTTTTCTTTTAGATGTTTTTTTTTTTTAGAGGAGGAGGAGGAGGGGGGGGGGCAATATATCAGTGGGCAAGAACTATATTATCTATGTAGTATGTCTTCTCCTGAGGCAAACCTTCTCCATTTATTTGTTTCAATGTACTAATTAATACTGAAGATTCTTTATACTTGAGTCAAAAAAAAAATGAATACGTAAAATTAGGATTGTCAAAGGGTGTGATGCTTACCCATCACAATCTGATCTCTAACCAGCTTATGAATAGGATATTTGACTTTGATGATGGCTGGCTTAGCGACTATAACACACTGACCACTTTTATGGGAGTGCTGCCATTTTATCACATCTATGGATTCACCCATACCCTATTGGTTGGAATATCAAGTGTAAGTACCACATTCTACCAGCATTTTATTTTTTTTCCGCTACTGTATTTGATATATGTCTGTACTGTACTTTACGCTAATCCGTTTAATTCTCAATCAATATCCTTTTCTTTGATTTTAGGCTGTAGGGGTAGTAGTAATCCCGAAATTCGAACCAAACCTGTTTTTCTCTGCTGTACAAAAGTACAAGGTTAACATTGCACATTTGGTACCACCAATCATTATTATCTTGCTTAACAATCCCGATGTTAAGAAGTATGATTTATCATCGTTGAGACATATCTCGACTGGTGCTGCTCCTTTGGGTGATAAGATTGTAAAGAGGTTTGAGAAAATGTACAGAAACATTACTATGATTCGCGCCTATGGTCTCACTGAAGCTAGCCCAACAGTTACAAAATCGACTAGGGATTGTACAAAAACGGGGTGCTCGGGAAAACTCATGGCAAATGTTGAAGCTAAAGTTGTGGACGAAGACAACAAGAATTTGGGTGTTGATGAAATTGGAGAGTTGTGCTTCAGAGGCCCATTCGTTATGAAAGGCTATTTGAACAACCTGGAAGCAACAAAAAACACGGTTGATGAAACTGGTTTTCTGCACACCGGTGATATTGGGTATATAGATAAGGATGGCGATGTTTATATCATTGATAGAAAGAAAGAACTGATCAAATACAAAGGAACACAGGTTCCTCCGGCTGAACTAGAGGCTCTATTGCTACTACACCCAGATGTCGTCGATTCGGCGGTAACGGGAATTTATGTAGAGGAGGAGGGCACAGAACTTCCCAAGGCATTTGTCGCGCTTTCCCCTTCATTGGTTCATTTGACTGAAGAGGAAAAATTGAAAAAGGCACAGGAAATCAGGAAATGGCTGGATGGGCAAGTTGCATCCTACAAACGTCTTAGGGGAGGCCTGACAATCTTGGATGCCATTCCAAAAAGTGCTTCTGGTAAAATCCTAAGGAGAACGCTGAGGGATATGGAGAAATCCAAGAGTGACTTCAACTCCAAAGCTAAACTATAAAGATCTATTTGAGTTCGTATCACCTTTATTTTTTATCTAGCCAATAAGGAGTACGTTTTGACATTGTTGCAAATACCAAAAAAATACAGTATTATAAAAAATATCTAAAAACAAAAGGTGATATTACATTATAAGGTTTTGTTTGTATACACACTACATTTACGCATGTATTTCTATAATGGTCAAAAATGCATATTACCAAATTTAAACTTGCAGCATAGATCAACAATGATAACAGGCCTAGTTATGGGAAATGCTCAGTTAAAAGGTCGCTTCATATTTCAACCGCTTTTAAACACTTTGGGTCTTTTCGTTTTTGTCACATTCAGCGTAAAAGCTAAATCTGTTGGTCAGCATAATAGGCGCCAACTGTAGTTTAAAGCGCGATCCTTATCTTGTACCCAGCCTGTGTAGTATCGCCTTTTATCGATTTCTCGCTTCTGAACATGTGTCTTTTTTTAGTTAGGCATTCCAAACCCATAATAGATGGAGAATTAAGCGAGTATGTATTTTGTATTACTCTGTAACTATACATTTAATATGCTGTTCTACAAATCAACCGCAATTCTTTGCTGTTTGTAGCACGTATCAGCATAGGGGTAAGTGTTAGATTCTCATCGTTATATCGACCTCTCCTCTCCAATCGATAACGTGTAACCTGTGTTATAAAAAGATCCAGTACCCAAACCATCTCCTTGTCTAGTTGGTCAAGGTAACTGTGAATACATTAGATCTGTACTTGAAACTGGAACTACTATTCTGTGGGAGATAAATGTAACAAAGTTATGGCCAGGGAAGACACGTGTCGTTGCATCACAAGAGCATGTATTGTGATGCTAGTTGTGTGGGACCAAGGGGAAGCACGAAAATGATCTGTTTATACATAATTCGGCTGGACTAAAAATGTGTCTCATCTTGCTCCTCATTCACTAAGGTTAGCACCAACACACGTGTAAAAGCCAATGTAAAAACCAATAGCAATAGCAAAGCCAGCTTTACATCAATATTGTCGGTTTGGTTTAACTTTGTTGCTTTCTATTAGACAGTACTTCGATTACTACTATCTTTTTTATTGTTTTGCAAAGGATCCATTTTTCAAAGGTCACTTTTTCTAAGGTCACTTTTTCTAAGGTCACTTTTTCTAAGGTCACTTTTTCAAGCACAATTTAATCGACCTCTCACATAGCTTGATTTCAAAAAAAATATAGCCGAAGTCTAATGATCAGCTTAAGGGTGGTCAATTGCGAATCCGTCCATTTACTAGCATGTTTTATAGTTATTATGAAATATAGGGGGTTGCTGGACAAAGATGAATATAGAAAACAATAATCAGCGAATTCCCAAAGCATCATAAAAGACGGCAATTTTTACACCCCATGTATTTTTTAGTTACTCAACTGTTTTCTCTTAATTATTTGGTTACGCAATGGCAAGTGCCATCTATGTTCTAAATGACACCATTCGCCAGTTGAAAATGCATTCAGATTAGTTTCCCGGATTTAGATGGCTTTGCGCAAACGAGAAAAGCTGGCGTTTGAGAAGCCAATGTTACATCTGAATGCTATGAATTTTTACAGATTATTGTCGAAAATTAATAACAGCGATACAGATTCTCTGATGCATCGAAAAAGCAAAATAAAAACTTACGCAATTAAATCAATATGAAGGCAAATTCGTCCACACAAAACAGAAAAACGCTGAGCATAATGAAACAGCGTATAAAGTGGGCTTGAGATCTAAGCATAGCTGCAATAAACAGACAGAATGGTGCCAGAAACGAGAGAAAAAATTTATCAGGGGTAGTGTTCAGAGAAGCAAGGAGTAGTTACAAGTGTGTTAGTAACTAATTATGGGGATTATCGCGTTTTAAGCCACTAGAGAACTAAGAATGGGTTATATTATTGAAAGACAGTTGCTGTTTCAAGATTTGTGTTTATTTTTGTTTTCCGTTTTTTTCGATGAGTTTTCAAAGGCAATAGTGGTGGAAGCAAAAAGGAGGTAGCAGTGTTGCACATACGAATTAATTATGGAAGTAATGATTCAAAGCCCGAGGGGAAAGTTACTCCTCCTCTCCTTCGCTTTTCAAATTAATGAAAAGATACGTGTGTATCCAATTACTAGCAGGTAAAAACCCATTATAACTTATTAATTAATTGCAAAACAGATGATACAAACACAAAATGCACAGTAGGAAAATGCAAATGGCTAACAAAGAGAGGGAACCCAATGCTTGTCAAAGTACAACGCTAATACAGTGATACAAAAAATGAAAAGAGAAAAAGAGAAAAAGAGAAAAAACTATAAAACGCGATTAATCCTCAATCGTCTTGCTTGATTGTTTACTTATTCGTTAGAAAAAGATAAATTTATTGATAACTACTACTTATAATATATTCTTGTAAACATCACAGCAAAAGCACTTTTATCCTCTAAAAAAAGCCGTCAAAAGTAGTTAACCATGGTGAAGGAAGAGGTATTTGTATATGACGATGAAGATAAGGCCGTCATCAACACCGAAGTCATCTTGACTGACACCGAACAGAAGATGGCAAAATCAATTACCAGAAGACTAGATATCCGTCTAATGCCTGTACTGATGTTGCTCTACGTGGGATCGTATATGGATAGATCCAATATTGGTGCCGCACTGGTTAATGGATTGAGAGCTGATTTGAAACTCACTAAAGCCGAAGAAGCTCTGGTCACTGCTTCATTTTATATATTCTATACCACTCTTGAGTTGCCAGCAAACGTGATTTTGAAAAAGTTTAGACCAAGATACTGGTTTTCACTTATCGCGGGGCTTTGGTCAGTTGCATGTATGCTGCAGGCGCTTGCAAAATCTGGTGGACTTATTATTATGTTTAGATCAATTCTTGGCGCAGTCGAATCTGGCTTCACACCAGGAGTATTTGCTTATCTGCCTTATTGGTATACCAGAGATGAAGTCGGTGCACGAATGTCATTATTTTTTGGTGCTCTTCCAATTTCAGTACTAATTGGAAGTCCGCTTGCTGCTGGGCTTGCTTCGGTAAAAGGAACACTTGAACCATACCAGATGATTTTTATTGTAGAAGGAGCAGTAACTTTTATGATAGCGGTACTTTCCTTCTTTATCCTCCAGGACTACCCCGAAACGTGCAAATTTTTGAGCTATGATCAAAGAAAACTGCTGGTAAAGAGACTACGCGCCGATCAGGGACTTGCAACCAAGAGCAAGCTGACTCTCAAATCTACAATTAGGGCTATCTTTGACTGGAAAGTTTTGCTGTTTTGTGCTGCAAACTTTGGATGTATCACTGGAATTAACACCGTTAGTATTTTCGGACCCACACTCATGAAAGGATTGGGATACAGCAGTGTTAGAGCTACATACTTGGCAACACTTCCTGGCGCGCTTGGAGTAGTTGGTATAATAATAACACTATTCATTCCTAAGCGTATACCTCTCACCACCCAATTCTTTGTTTTCCAAACCATATCCGTTGTATTTTACACAATATTGACATTTTCAAAGAACGGTACCCTTCGTCTCATCTCATTTGCACTATCAGGACTTGGTATATATCCATCTTTCCCAATTTTCCTTTCCTGGGTCTCAGTGAATCAAGGTGGTATTGGAAAAAGATTGATGGTTTCAGCAGCAATCTTTACCATTGGAAATGTCACAGGAGCCGTAATCCCAGTCATGTTTACAGCAACCTATGCCCCACACTATTATTTGGGAAATGCAGCCACAATCGGTCTACTCGGACTATCAATTTTGCTAACCGCAGTAATGGTTGTGCACTACGCAAAAGTCAATAAACAAAAGGAACAGAACCCAATTGATGTATCTCATTTAAGCGAAGAGGAACAAATTCTTTTGTATGATGACCATCCTGCATTTAGATACACACTATAATTTTTACCACAAATATTGTTTTATTTTCATAAACCGCATTATCACTTCAAGCAAATATTTATAGTTGTACTGACTAAAACTTTTGATACCTGTTACTTTATTAAGCATTATTCAATAAAGTGTAATAGGAAATGTTAGATGCTGTACTTGCTCCTAAAAGTTGGAAACTAGTTTGGTTGTAAAAATGATTTATTGCCCACTGAGCGCTCAAATGCACCACCAAGTGTTGTTTGAAGATGTATGACGCCTAAAACACGTTTCGAACTGGAGGCAAAGGAAATGGCTAAGTTTGGATGTTGTAAACAACCGTATATCAACTTTGAACTGACTTTTGGTGGATAAGGTGCTTCTAGACGAACGTGTAAATGTAAGATTTTCACCTTTTCAATCTCACATTCTCTCATCCCCCCCCCTAAAGTTAAAATAGTTTGAGTAGTATCCCCATATCCTCCTTCCATTTGTGGGATTTTATACTAGAACCCCCTACTAGCCCACAGAGGAACCTAGAAGGATTGGTTAGGTATGTATTATGTAAAATCCATTTATAACTTGCTTTATATAACAGTTTCTTGGTATATTCAATGTGATAAAAAAACAAACTTGATTATAAAACACAAAAATATTGGTGAGAGCTTAAAAAGACCAGGCAATAAAGGATTTTTTTTATGGAAATGAGCGGCGAACACGGTTTATCCGAAATATCCAAAGAAAACATACATGCTTCACAGCAGGCTTCGGAAACAAGAATAGAAAAAAGTGTACCACCTTACGACAAAGCAACATGCAGCAATGGAATTATAGACTTGGCAGTTGCTGTCAACAAACTTAATGAAAATGAGATTCTCCAGTTTTTGAACAAGGCAAACAGGATCGAAAAACATGTAATATACACACTCACTTTTATACAACAGATTTATCGTTCACATAAAACACCTTAAACGCACACAATACCAAAACATGATATTCATACAACTTTATCCATAGAATCTTGATTATGGGTCTTCGTATGGGTCTGTGAAGCTACGAACGGCTATTTCTGGCGTGATTAACCGGCATTTTATGCCCCACCACAATATTGTACCTGATGATATAATAGTAACTAACGGCTGTACAGCTGCTCTCGATTTATTAACAAGTGTTATGTGCAATCCTGGTGATGCCATACTTGTTTCTGCGCCTTTTTATTCAAAGTTTGAAACCGACATGTATGTTAAATCCCGCGGTCGAGTATACCCTGTTTATGTCCCTGTTAATGAAGTGGAAAGTGAGGATCAAGTGAAATATTTTGAAGCAAAAATAACCGAGTTGAAGAAAAGTGGTGAGATAACACCGAAAGTTCTAGTTGTGTGCAACCCACATAACCCACTTGGGAAATGCTACCCCGAAAGAACTATCAAGGCTTTACTGAGGTTTGCAAATCGTCACAGCATTTATGTTGTTATGGATGAAATATATGCATTATCAGTATACAGAACGCCGGAAGATGTATCCACAGATAAAAGCGACAATACAGACGTGGTTTATCCATTCAAATCAGTATTATCATTTGAAAATTTGAGCGAAATCATCGATCCATCTTTGGTTATTGTTCTTCACGGCTTGAGCAAAGATTTCTGCATGAATGGTTTGCGGATGGGATGGGTCGTGTCTCCATTCAACAAGAATTTTGTTATAGCAGCTAAAGTTATTAGCAAAATCTATTTCATCTCCAGCACAACAGATTCGCTGGTTACAAATTTTCTTTCTGATACCGAATTCATAGATAACTTTATTAGCACGAACCAGCGCAGGCTAAAAGAAAACTACTACAAGATTACTGAGTATCTGACGCGAAACAACGTTTCATATGTTTCTGCATGTGCCGGTGTGTATATTTGGGTTGATTTGCGCAGGCAGTTGATGGTATGGAAGAATAAGAATCTGCGACCAGGCCAAGCACAAGTCACATCCGTCGAGCAGCTGACATTTGATGATGAAGGTGAAATGTGGGCGAGTGCGATAAACATAGGAAGAGTTTGTATTGTATCAGGTCAGCCATTTAAATCCACTGAACCGGGGTGGTTCAGAATAATACTTGCTATACCATGGGAGACATTGGAGCTGGGATTGGATAGGCTATTGGGTTTTTTATTGAAGTAGAGATATTTTCGGGCGAGAATTTGGTCCCAATTAGGTATAGTTTAGAGTCTAGTGGGCTTTTTGATCAAACAAAAAAGGATTTATGCATTAAATACAAGTTTAAACAGTGTGGGAAAAAGAAATCGCAAGACTTTTGTGTCCTTCCCACGTAATCTATATCAGCAACTTTAAAAAATAATACGCCTATTTATAGCCACGTAAAGCGTACAGGTGCACCAATACTTTAGTCAAAGCATCCGAGTATTAATTTTGTAGTTTACTTGTTGTACATCAAAATGCCTTATAGGTAAAAGCTAATTATTTCTTTCACAAAACACAGTACAGAGACATTAATAACTGAAAGCCCTGAGGAATACATAATTGGTGGGGCGAGGTGGTGATATATTGAGCACTATTGCCACACTCTTTGATTGCATTTTGGGAAAAGCATCAAATTGGTAATAAAAAAATAATAACAATAATCTAAAGCGCAGTTTTAGTTGTAAAATAGCTATGTTTTTCAGGAAAATTAGGAAAAAAATTTTTTTTGAGCCTTCATATTGAATGGTGATTTGTGAAATCCTTTGGCCTGTCCTTTACAAAAGGAAATAGTTTAAATGAAAAAATTTTTTTTGAGTATCTTTTGGCTGGGGGTGAGGGGAAAATGAAAACAGTGGGCCTAAATATATGAAATGTGAAGAACAAGTAAAGGTAATCAAATGGAATTAAGGTAGAAAAATAAATCGTAGCGAATTAGAAAACAGAGAATCCAGACTGGAAGATTTGATATATTATAATATATTTTTGCTTGTTAAAGTTTAAATATATTGATTCTATCGTTGAGTACTTTTTAAAAAGTAAATTCATCACAAGAACGATAGAAAACAAAAACACCAAAGGTTGTGTAATCCAGTCAACGAAGGAGGATTTACAATCTGTTGTTATATACGAACAATTTTGTCAATAATACAACAGAAAAAGGTTAAAAAAAGACAGGCATAAAACAGGCAAGTAGTCAACCCCTTTGTTTACAATTGTGGTTATAGTGTAGATGATAAAGCATAAATAAATTTCTAACTGCTGGATAAATAGAATGTCGGATAAAAACCCAAGGATTGCGATTATCAACGAGGATAAGTGCAAACCCAAGAAATGTAGACAGGAATGTAAAAAAATATGTCCAGTAAACAGAGTGGGTAAGCTATGTATCGAGGTTACACCAAGTAGTAAAATAGCGAGCCTTTCGGAAGAACTGTGTATTGGATGTGGGTTGTGTATCAAAAAATGTCCATTTTCAGCTATTACGATTATCAATCTTCCTGCAAATCTGGAAAAGGAGACAACACATCGATATGGAGGAAACGCATTCAAGCTCCACAGACTCCCAACACCACGACCAGGACAAGTATTGGGATTGGTAGGAACAAACGGAATTGGAAAATCTACAGCACTGAAAATACTTTCGGGCAAGTTGAAGCCAAATCTAGGAAGGTTCGAGAATGCTCCAGATTGGCAGGAAATCCTGCGCTATTTCAGAGGATCAGAGTTGCAGAATTACTTTACCAAGATTCTTGAGGATGATCTGCGAGCAATCATCAAACCACAATGGGTAGATGCCATGCCACGATCAGTACGCGGAGAGGTAGGAGAACTATTGAGAGGCAAATGCGAACGGGACAACTTTAACGATTTGGTATCCAAGCTAGATCTGAAGGATGTGCTGAAACGAGAGGTCGGACAGTTGTCAGGAGGAGAGTTGCAGCGATTTGCGATCGCAGCCACCTGTGTGCAGAAGGCAGATGTGTATATGTTTGACGAGCCATCATCATATTTGGATGTCAAACAGCGGTTGAACGCGGCACGAGTGATCCGAGAGCTTTTGGACCCCAGCATATATGTAATTGCTGTAGAACACGATTTGTCGATTTTGGATTATTTGTCAGACTTTATCTGTGTGTTGTACGGTGTGCCATCAGTGTATGGTGTTGTGACAATGCCATTTTCGGTGCGTGAAGGTATCAACATATTTTTGGAAGGAATGATTCCAACGGAGAATCTGCGATTCCGTGAACATTCGCTGTCGTTTAAGTTGGCTGAAACAGCAGATGATTTGGAGATCGAATCACAGCGCAGATACAACTATGGAGCAATGGAAAAGACTATGGGAGACTTTAAGCTGCAGATTGACCCAGGAGCGTTTACTGACTCTGAAATCATAGTGTTGCTCGGAGAAAACGGAACAGGTAAAACAACATTGATTAGAATGCTTGCAGGATTGTTGAAACCAGATGGTGACATCGAAGTACCTGAACTGAATGTGTCATACAAGCCACAGAAAATTGCACCGAAATTCCAAGGCACTGTGCGCATGTTGCTGCTCAAGAAAATCCGCTCCATGTTTATGCATCCTCAGTTCCAAACCGACGTTGTCAAGCCTCTACGTATCGAAGAAATCATCGACAACGATGTACAAACCCTCTCCGGTGGTGAGTTGCAGCGTGTGGCATTGGTGTTGGCTATGGGCCAGCCTGCTGATATCTATTTGATTGATGAGCCTTCCGCATACCTCGACTCTGAACAGCGTATCATCACTGCCAAGGTCATCAAACGCTTTATTCTACACGCAAAAAAGACTGCATTTATTGTAGAACACGATTTCATCATGGCTACTTATCTGGCCGACCGTGTTATTGTTATGGAAGGTAAACCATCCATTTCTGCCAAGGCCAACTCTCCACAGCCTCTACTCACTGGTATGAACACATTCCTCCAGGCTCTCAACATCACTTTCCGTCGTGATCCTACTAACTACAGACCCAGAATCAACAAGCTGGATTCCCTTAAGGACAGAGAGCAAAAGTTGGCTGGAAACTACTTCTTCTTGGAAGAAGAAGAGTGATCTCCTCTATCTCAGCCATCCCTTTTTTTATATATTTTTTTGCCTGATTCTTGTTTATCGTTTTTTTTTTGTTGATTTTTCAATCCGTTACTATTTTGATTAGTTAAATTCTTGATTACGAATTTTCTCTGGCTTTGATTAAAGATATCTACCATAACCTAACTCTTGTTACTTTTTACTAAATATTTTTGTTTAAGGATCCGACTAAACAATTGACAAGCGAAAAGTCCTGCTCGAAAGAAGAAAAAAAACAAAAGGAATCATGGATTTTTTTAGTAAAGAGTCAATGACCGTTGATAACATTTGGTCTGACGAAAAAATCAAACGAAAGGCACTGTATTCTAGCGTATTGTTTGGCGGGATGGGGTTTCTGATTGCCAACATCTTTGGCAGAACTGTGCTGAAATTCAACAGTAGAATCAATCTCTTCTCCTCAATGGCAGCTATGGGTGCCTCGGGTGCAATGTACAAAGGAAGTTATACAAAAGATTTGCTGCAACACAAAGAGATTCTCCTAAACTTGAGAGCTCAACAACAACAACAACAACAACAACAGCAGGAATAGTAAAGTTATCAAAGATATTTATGCAGTATCAATAGTGACTTACAACGAGTCAAAGGTTAATATTGAAAAAAGACTCCACTACTGACAGTATTTATTCGGATACCAGAAATACCACATAATAAGCATGCAATATGTTGCGAATATTGGGTCAGTATATTGAATTTTTTCATACTTTTTCGGACTCCATTTCTTCGACCCTCTCTCCACCAAGTATCAAAATAGTACACTCAGTTCATTTCATCCATTTACTGTAATCATACCACTGTCTTTATTATTATCTACTGCTTTACTACTAGAATACACTGATACTAATAAATCTACGGTAGCAATAAAAACAGCTTATTCTACTCGTACTAAATTTTTTATGCTACAAACTACCAAAATACTACTGAAGGGTTGTTGATGTATGTTTTAGTCCTACTTCCCCCCCCCCTCTTTTCCTTTCTTTTATGATACAAATAATATCAATTCTCTTGTGCTTTCTAGCTTTTTATATATATTTTTTTGGAAAACATAAACGCTTGTGTCCAAAAGAGCAAGCACGACCTTTACTTTTCCAATATTTGAGTAGTACCTCACTATCCACTAGCTTTTCTCTTCTTTCAGTGTTTATGTGCTGTAATTTGTTTCAGGTCGTTTCCAGTTGATTTTATAAGCATGCAGTATACTTTGTACAAACATAAACTCAAAATATTCTCAGTAGCTGGTTTATCATCACTCAATTTATGTACAAATGATGTGCTTCAAGTCACATTTTCAAAATAAGAATAATATTATCTCTCTGTTCTGAGTATTTCTTTAATATTCTCAACTCGGCAATACTTTGAAAACCCCACTCTGCTCAATTCTCTAATAGATAAGCTTATTCTCATCATGCTGAGAAGAATATAGTCTCGACAAGCCTTAGAGTCGATCGAAACAGCTGGAGCTTGTGTATATTTTTGTCAGTAATTTTCATCTTTACACTTCACATATTTCTTTTTTACAATCACAGCAAACTCACCAACCATTTTTTAGGAATAGCTCTTATTTTTCCAATTTTGTCAGCTTTTTTTTTTTATCCGCTTACGTTTACAACACCATTTGAATTCCAGCAGGCTTTCAATTAACTATTTCAAAGTAAATAAATCACAAAAATAAACACCTCTAATAAATACAAAAAAAGTGTAGCAGTATAAATAAAACAATAGCAAATTTATAGCACAATGCAAACGGCAAATCATGCGAATGGGATCGGAAAGGCCTCTACCGTTACCGAAGACGGTGTTTATAAACACACAACGTAAGTATACAGCATTATTATATTTTTTTCTATCTTTCTGTCAAAAATTGCCACTAATTCAAACAAGGGGGATTCAAGGTAGCAAAATATCAGACAGGCGACAATAATACCGAAATTAAAATGTGATTATAAATATAGATCACCAATAGTAACCGGCACCTCAGTTATTGCACTTAAATATAAGGATGGCATAATGCTTGCCGCTGATTGTTTGGCCAGCTATGGCAGTTTGGCACGTTTCCGAAACGTACAGCGGATACATCCTGCAGGACCCTCAACTCTGATTGCTGGATCTGGGGATATTTCAGATTTCCAATATGTTCAGCGCGAACTCGATCAACTGCTGGAACGTGAACATGCCATTGATGATGGGCAATTTATTGGTGCGAAATCGATATACAGATTTGTGTCTTCACTAATGTATGCGAGACGGAGTAAAGTAAACCCACTTTGGAACAAATTCATTATTGCCGGCTATGAGCAATCCGGTGAAAATCCAAGTGGTAGCACCGCTGGAGATGGAAAACAGGGTGAGGCATTCTTGGGATTTGTTGATTTATATGGAACCACCTTTGTCGATAACGTGATGGCCACTGGCTACGGAGCGCATTTGGCTCTTCCTATTTTGCGAAAACACGTTGAAGGCGATTTGTCAAGCCAGGAAAACCAGGATGTTGATCATCAAGAAAGACAAAGGCAAAAATATATGGCTCTAACTGAGCAGCAAGCAAGCGAAATACTAGATACTTGCATGCGTGTCCTGTTTTACCGCGATGCTAGATCGCTAAATAAGATACAAAAGGCAAAGATTACTACAAGCGGATATGAAATAACCGAGCCATACTCTCTTGATACAAATTGGGACTTTGCTGAACATATAATCGGGTATTCTCAATAGTTTTTTTTCGTAACTCTCATCTTTAGTATCTATTCGCTTTTCTTTTTCTTGAAATATAAAACGAAGCATTAGCTTTTATTTTTATTGTTTATTATAATTTCACTTTTACAATATCATTATCGTTTATAACGAAGAAAAAAGGAACTACCTAATAAAAACCAAGTCGGAAATAACCGCAATTAACACATGGTCTTATTGACACATGCGTTCTTTCAGATACTTGTAGTATTTGGACCGGGTAGGATCCACAGTGTTTGCTAGTAAATCACAAATGTCTTCAAGTTCATCCGAAAGTTCCTTAATTTCAGCTGCATCACTACCATTTCCGGCACTTTCTTTATTGTTACTACCCAACAGGAGCTGACGCTTATAGTTGTAATAGTTCATCATGTATTTCAGATAAAATCTTGATGATTGAAGCGATTTTCCCAGTGTATCGGGCGAGTTGATGGCCATCTCATTGATTTTTTCGTAGAATAACGTGTATAATAGTTCTTTGGCATGTAGCCCAAGCAAACCCTGAATATACATCCATGGACTCTCGTTGTTTGGTGCTAGCGCCATTATTTCAACCACAAAACTATTTTTTCAATTTAATTGTGCATATTAGTTCCTCGGTCTGTGCGAGTTGAGGGTTTTAGAGCCCGTAAAAAGTTTACTTACTTGATCTCATCAACAAATACCTGTGTGTCCAGCTTGTTGCTGCTAGGATCGGATTTAAATAATACATAATATCTCTGGTTCCAGGCCGAGTTGTTTCGGATATCTTCGTTGATTTTCCATGTCACATATTCAAGTTCATATTTCCACAGCCCGAATGTTCTTACAAGAAATTGCCTATTTTGCACATTAAAATACAATATCACACCACACACATTTTACAATTACAATAATATATAGAGTAGCACGAAAAAAAAAATTAAGAGCATGGGTACTAACCTATATGCCCAGGCGTGAAAATTTTTAGAATCCTCCTCGATTTGTTGGTTACAAAAGGCAAACTCTTTTTGGACCAACAGATTGTTGAATTCGGGTCCATCCCCGAGGTTCTTGTTATCATCGCCGGATACTCTATCAATTTCGGTAATATCGGCTCCATATTCTGCAAGTTTGTTGTTGTCCACAATATCTTGTACAATTTTCTGTCTATAATGGTACAGTTGGTAGTTTTTGGGGTTGCCTAGCGCAAACTCATCTACCCAAACAAGATCTACCAGCGGTGATTTGTGTAGTTTCTGGAACAGTTCTATCCTGTACAGCCTATTTGATTTGATACAAGGAATTAAATAAACTCTGATACCGTATATCTACCTTTAACACACACACAAATATATAATTAATTTAAATGTCAGTGCAAAACTGAGTAGTTTAAACTCCCGTTACACATCTATAAGAAAGAAAAAAACAAATACCATGCTGTGTAGTTTCCTGGATTCAATTCTATGGCATTTGTTACCAATTCAAAACATCGCTCGGATACTTCCCCGCTCTGCATCACTGCTCTTAGGTAGTTCATCGTATCGCTATCTATCACATCAGTCACATTTATCAGCAGGAATTGCTAAAGGTGGAATTAAAACCATATATACAAGTATTTAGTTCATTTAAAGCGGGTTTACATTCTTTGCTGTATGCGATTGGACAAATAGTGTCAAGCCCTTCGTCGATTTTGAGAGGCGTTACATCTTTCCATTCCACACGCTCGCTGTAAGGAATGTATTGAGTATTATTTCCTGCCATTTCTCTCCCCGAGTGTCAATGTTATCTTTGATTTGTATACGAATGAGCTTTAAAAACTGTGCTTTATTGCTCTGCTGTTGTTTAAAGTTTGACTTTGAAAAACAAAATGTTGCTGGATTTAAAATAGCAAATGCAGGTTCAATTCGGAGCGTAAAAACGTGTTTTTTTTTACACAAACATTTCCTAAAATGCCCAGCTGTTCGGGGGGGGGGCCAATAGCCATGGAATGGCTAGAAATACTACCAGAGATTTGTACCTACACCAATCTTCATCTTTTTGCCCATTTTATTTGACTACTTTCCAATTATGTAATTGGGAGAAATTGAAAAAAAAATTTTTTTTTTACACTGGAGGCTGAAAAATCCGATTTGTATTGCAAATGTATCAAGACTATAACTCTAGTACCCTGAAATTCAATATACAACATCCTTATAGAATACCGAATACTATTGTACTAACAACATAAGCAACAATAAGCCTCAAAAATGGGCAAGAAAGATAAACTCAAAAGTAAAAGCAAAGACAACACAAGTGCAGCAAAGAAAATCAAAAAGTCAAAGCGGGAGCATGAAACCAGCACTGAGCCTGTTGCAAAAGAGCACAAAAAGGGGCAGACAAATATACAAGATACGGTTGCAGACTTGCGCAAAGAAGATAGTAGTGATAGCGAAAATATAGACGAAATTGAAAAGTCAGAGATATTTGAAAAGTCGAGTAAGCACAATGGCAGTGAAAGGAAACGCAAGAATGAAAAGATAAAGGAACAAAAGAAGGACAAAGACGAAGACGAGGAGGAAGAATGGAATAACCAAAGTATGACCAATATGGCTATTAATAGAGTCCCTGATAGGGTATCGTCGACTATGGCTGTAACAGCTACAGCAAGCGCTGCAGCTGCGGGCACCACATCAGCTCTTCCCACAGAACCCAACACCACCACTAGTGATGATATTAGCGATGAAACTGGCACAACGGAAACAATTGTAAATAATAATGCCAATGCCAGCAATGAAAACTTATCATTTAAAGATTTGGGATTGGATGAATGGATTATTGATGCATGTAGAGCGGTAGAGATCAAAACACCAACGGAAATCCAAAGAGCGTGCATTCCTGAGGTCATAAAAGGTATTTGATCATATTATTAGTTTGCATTTTACAATGGATCTACGTTTAATTAAAAATTACTTAACAGATGAATATAAATATAATATCAAATATAAACATAGGAATGGATGTGATCGGAGGAGCAAAGACAGGATCGGGAAAAACAGCAGCATTTGCACTCCCAATTCTCCAGAGCCTGGCACAGGATCCATATGGTGTATTTGCGATCGTATTGACTCCAACTCGTGAACTGGCAATACAAATTTCAGAGCAATTCACAGTCTTTGGGAAATCAATCAATCTCAAAGTGTGTGTTATCGTTGGTGGATTAGATATGATCGATCAGGCGCTCCAACTGACCACCAAACGTCCTCATATAGTCGTAGCGACTCCAGGGAGACTCGCAGACCACATAATCAGCAACCCAGGTGCCATATGTTTCGATCGTATCAAGTATTTGGTATTAGACGAAGCTGATCGGCTGCTGACCAACACGTTTGCCAGCGATTTGCAGGTGATTATGGAGAAAATACCATCCGGACAGCATAGACAAACTCTTCTTTTCACTGCAACGATGACACCAGTGGTTAGCGAATATATGAACAGAAAGGGCAAGCAAAGCGTGTTCCAGTATATCGTTGATGATGCGGACGGCCAAAAGACAGTGTCGAGCCTGAAACAGTACTATATATTTGTTCCTGGCCACGTGAAGGACAACTATCTTGCACAACTAGTTCTGGAAAACAACACAAAGTCAATGATTATTTTTGTCAACAAGTGCAAGACGGCAATGCTGTTAAACAGCATGTTTAGACAGTTGGGCTTCAAATCGACATGTCTCAATTCGAAGATGAGTCAACACCAGCGACTCGAAAGTATTGAGGCATTCAAGGCACACAAATCAAACATCCTGATTTCAACAAGTGTTGGCAGTAGAGGGCTGGATATTCCGGCAGTTGAGATGGTTGTAAACTTCGATTTGCCACTGGATACTGACGACTACATCCATCGTGTTGGAAGAACGGCCAGAGCTGGACGGCCAGGTGATGCGGTTTCACTAGTATCAGAAAAGGATGTGGAGTTGGTGCATGCCATTGAGGAGCGTGTTGGATGTCTGCTGGAAGAATATCCTGCAATTAGCGAAAAAGAGGTGGCCGACTCGCTTGGCAAGGTCATAAAAGCCAAACGGATAGCTGTGATGAATCTGCTGGACAATAGATTTGGTGAACGAGACAGGACTAGAAAAAGAAAACATGAACACTCGTGATCTATAGATTATTTTATTTATGCGAATAGCGTTTCAATTATGTTAATAGTTTAACATTTGACAGATTTTGTCAACCACCAATTTTTCCAGTAATACTGCAATTCTGCTTTGGTTTCTAATTTCAAACATGTTCATATGTGAGTACACTACTCCGTTTGTGTTTTCTACATGCGCGTCACTACCCGTAAGTTCAATTGGTGTGAAACAGCTGCGTTCAAAGCTATTTGCCCCGCTTGGCAATTTTACAAATGTCCGCTTATTACCTGCTCCATCCATATTACCATAACTACTTATGCCTCCGCTACCGTTTTGCGATAATTCATTGTAAAAACAATGAAATTTCACCACATTTATACGCGAAAACACCATTTGCATCCGCTCGCTCATCTGCTTGCTGTTGTATAGCGTGCTTGCATATCCCACATGTTCATTAACAAACTGCGACGTGTTTGTGATTTTTTTTCGGTGTTTGTATGCCAGGGTGGCTGTTGCTACAACGCCCAGAACCGCAAGTCCCGCTGCAGTATATTTCAACGCTGTACCACTCCCACTCCCACTTCTGGTCATAGTAGGATTGATATCTCTATCGATACTGTCACTACCACTACTACTACCACCGAAACTAATACCACCCAAACTAAAACTGCCCTTCTTTTCTGAAGTGTTTGAAATATCTGACTGTAAACCCTTACTTAACACACCCACTTGATCCTGTTGTTGAGTCCCTATACTCCTGCTACCAACGCCCACATTTCCAGATTCATTGTTATTTTTCCCACTTAATATTCCGGATAAACTCTCCTTAAGACCCCACAATGAGGATGACTTTCTCTCTCCTCTAGTATCGTTAATACTAGTGTTGGCTTTATTGTCCTTGCTAAAAAACTGTCTAAATTCGTTAACCATCTCCACACCAACTGATTTTCCTCGTTCTATATTTGATCCTATCTTTTGTGCCTTTTCGACTGTTGATTCTGTCAATGCTTGGTGGTTGATTCCGTAAAATGGCGTGTCCAGTCCAATCACTCCCACTATTCTACAACTAACTCCTCTATCGTTTACCAATACCTTTTCCTGTCCCAGTTGCGAATGTTGTTCCTCAAAACTCATGTCTGTATTTGCGTTTATTCCTCTGTGGCCGTTCTCATCTGTACTGGTTCCAAAATAACCTGCCCTCCTTCTTCTTTCTTCGTAATTATGGATATTGATCGCACTCACTAATTCCAGCTTCGCATGCAAGCCAAAGCTCGAGTCACATGCCAGGATCCCACCCATGCTATGTCCCACCAGCAATATCTTGATCTCCACCTGTTCGTCATACCCACACAACTGTATCTCCTCTGATAACCGTGTAATTAACCACGAGTTAAACTTTTTTACTGCATCCGATAGTTCACCACGTGTCTCGTACGAAGGAAAGATAATGCTTTTAAATGCTACTGGCTGATTTTGTGTATAACTACCGTTTAACCCGTTGTTTTCTGAATTCTGGTAATAGTAGTTATGTCCGTGCAAGGCTCTGGTTTGCAAATCTCGATTAATTGCTTCAGGAAAATCATGAAATGACTCCTCTTTCCCCATAAACCCATGTATATACACTATCAAGACCTTTTGCTTCGGGATAGTGTTCGAATCTATATTTTTCATCATTTTTGGTGTTTCTCTATCTTGGTCCGTTTTTTATTTGTTCCTGTCTTTAGTTGAAGTGTCCTTATAATTGTTTGGGTAAATAAAAGCTTAATTTTGAACCGAATGCAACTACGTCTATATTGGCAAGCAACCGTACTCTCCTTTATCACTTCTGTTTACTGATCACCCTTATTTGAAGGTACTATACTTACAAGTATAAATGCAAATACAAGGATAGAGCAAAAGCTCTGAATATATATTTTTGAAGGTGGGGCTTGAGAAAGTTTGATAAATGTAATTACAAAAGTGAATGCAAAAGTGAATGGCACAGTTAGCAGAATTATTGCCCTTTGACTTGGGAACAGAAATTGAGCTCTATTTTTGGATTTCGGGATATTTTACCACCCATTTAATTTGTAAAAATTACCAACCTTCATCAGCCAATTATATTCGCCAAGCTGGAAATAACACGTGATTATAATGCCGGAATTAATGTCAATAAGGACACACTCATGTGGGATATACACATATGAGCATATCCGGGTATAGAATAAAGTTTCATTCTACGTTTTTGAAAGTGTAGTAGGGGAAAGAATTGGGCTCGTACAATCACGTTATTATCATGATTTAAAGATATTTATTGTAGGATTAAAGTAAATATACTGTTGTAATAACAAGTGATTAAAGTGTTACATTGTCATGAGATCAATCTAGTGAATGTTACATTAGCATTCTTACTATTAAATAATGAGGACACAATCAAGGCAACAAGTATAATAATATTAGTTGTTAAATTGGAGCTTCAATAATGTATCAATCTATATTAAGGCACATACTAGAATATACAATCCCGTCGTCAGCTTGCCTCTTTCTGATTAGGATCATCTCAGAACACTATTTGGTTGGAGGTGGTGGCAAAACTAGCCCAGAAATGCTTTGTAATTTCGTTGGCATTTTGAGACAGGAAATTATGATTTACGCAGAGACTCTGGGTCTCTAATTGGAGAGAGCGTGGATTTCAAATCATGGCAAAATGGATATTGAAAAAACGAACCGCGAATGCATTTTAGCAGTTTTCAGACTCTTTTTTTTTTGCAGGGTGATTTCAAATTAGATGCAAATAAACGCTTTGGATATTACACTTTAGTTGTATTATACTTCTTTACTGTTTAATTTGCAATCCAAAAATCCTCAAGCACAAAATCTACTCTAAAAAGGAAACGAAATACGATTTAATAACAACAGTTAAAGGTCAATAAAAAAATAGTCTCATAACAGCTAATTTTATATCGAATCCGAAACAAAGCAATCTTGATCCGCAAAACGTCTCGACCAGCTTGCAACAGTCGACGATTAGATAGTAATATTTGTTGGTGGAATATATTTGTAAAAAGTTGAAGTATCAACGTGTTAATTGAAAAAGAATATATAAAGATTGTAAAATGTATGTGAAATCCACTACTTTTATTTTGTTTTTAAATACCTGGCATTTTAGATATTTAGAGTAAAATTACACAGCACAACTTTCAAGATTAACCAAACCACATAAACAGAAAATAGAATATCGGTTTGTAATCATGATTCCCAACTTGGAACTACCAGGCGCGAGCAAAAAGACTATAGAACTACCAAAAAAAACCAGTCAAGAGACAGTCAAGTCAGAAAGCCCGATTCTTAAATCGTCATCTGCACATGTCCCTAGTCACAACGCTGAAAACTTTGCAAAGCCCATAAAAAAGACAAGTTCAAAAGCTGATAGACGGAGTGCTGGGGGCACTGGAGGTGGCAGCGAATCGTCAATATTATCCAAGTCCAAGCATCAACAAGCGCTCAATCTGCTAAACAAACAGCGGGAGCTGCTTGAACTCCAATACAATGAAAACACAGGGCAGGTGGATGGGTCAGGTGCAGGTAAACAAAAGCTAGAGGAGGAATCGAGTATCGCAGTTATCCGAATGCTTAATGAGGGTGTAATAAAGGTGCAGAACCGGCTTGTTGAGTTTAAAAAGATACTAGCCAAAGTTAAGGACGACAACAAGAGACACGGTGTGGTCTTGGAGCTGATTGATAAGTGCAACTTTCATTTGCTGCAAGTTTCGAGTTTTATTGGAAGCAATTCAGGGCTGATTATGGACAATGCGAATTCGACTAGAATAGCAGGCATGGAGAAAACACCAGGTTCAGGTAAACAACCGGTAGTGTTTGTAGAAATTAACAACCAACACAAAGGAGGTAATACTTCCCTATCCGATACCAATGCCAACAAAATTTCACGCCTTTCTCAATCAGGTGGTGGAGCCACCGAACAACCCTCGGACTCAACAACCACCATTGTATCACTTTCAGGTCCAATCACACAGGTTAACGCCCAGATGCAACGAGAGGCCAACAATGCTCTCTCTTCTATTGCACCACCCCCCGGGTCGACGTCTGCACCCGGTACCTCGCTTTCGGGATCATCAATGGTTCCATCGTCGTCCAGTTTGGGGGAAGGAACTGGCGGTGGCGCCATTTCGCTTGTGGGTCTGGATACTAGTTCATTGTCAACTGATCCTAGCCAGTTGCGAGTTCTTTCCAAGCGTAAGATCCAAGAACTGGTAAACGAAATTGATCCAAACAGCCGAATCGAACCCGAAGTCGAGGATCTGTTGTGCGACATTGCTGATGAGTTTATTGATTCGGTTGTTGGATTCTCGTGTGAGTTAGCAAGACACCGCAAATCAAATGTTTTGGAAGCTAAAGACATTCAGCTGCACTTGGAAAGAAATTGGAATATCCGTGTACCTGGCTTTGCCACTGATGAAATCCGCACTGTAAAAAAATCTACTTTGTTGCCAAACTACCAACAAAAGCTCAATGCCATTAACTACGTTAAAAATCTAAAACGCTTTGATTAGTTTGTTTAAATCCTTCTTTTTGTCATTTTTCTTTGTATTTTCACCTTTTCATACCCTTTTTTTTAGAACAAGTAAATTAAGCATGCTCAATTTGCCTCGCTTGTAATGCTACTTTTCTGTTTACTCGCTCAACCTTTGGGTTTGACTCCCACGTATTTGTGGTTAAAAAAAATCGGCAGTAAAATATTTAGTATTTCATCACCGCGCCTTGATTTGATTTTTACTATGGCTTTTGTAAACACACAAAGTTGTAAATAGAAAAATATTGGAATTAAATTCCATTTCATATACAAGCAGAATGCTGGCTGAATTGGACGTAGTGGCAAAAGCACTACCTCAAACTGTGGAACTAATAAGGCGAATCCGCAATACCAACGAAAATGCTCACGAAATTGCGGAAGTAAAGGCCGAAAACGAAACCAACA
>LSSK01000756.1:0-26759 GCA_001969505.1 Zancudomyces culisetae | reverse complement strand
TTGGAGGCTGTAAAGTTGCTTGAGGAACACAAGGCAGAGCTGGATAGACATAATGATGTCGGATGTATGGCAAAAGTAGCAGGAGAATTGGGTATGGTATATATAGAGATGAAGGAGTATGTGAAGGCAAAAGAGCAGTTGGAAGAGGCGTTAGAGATGGAACCAGCAATGATAGATGCAAGAATTCATTTAGGAGATTTGTATTTTAGAGATAGGAATAAGAATAAGAATAGTCAAGAAAGTAGTGGAGAAGATGAGGATGAGGGTGAGGATGAGGATGAGAAGCGAAATAGAGCATTGAGAGAGTGGGCAACAGCGGCTAAATTAGATACAACGAATGCCGAGATATTTGTAAGGTTGGGAGAGTGGTATAGAGAAGCAAAAGAGTTAGCAAAAGATATAAAAGAACAAGAAGGTCACGAACAGAGGGCATATGGATGTTATAAGCGGGCATTTCAACTAGATCCAGGAAACACAACAGCAGCACGTTATGTGGTCGAGCGTATGCTACAGGGAGAAGAGAGTGAGGAAGATGTATTGTATGAGGCAGTAGATGTTTTGAAGAAAAGTTTAGAGATCAACAAACGACAAGTATGGGCGTGGAGACAATTGGGAGTTCTAGAATTAAATGTTACGCACGATTATGAAGGTGCAGGAGTTTCGTTCAACAACGTGAGTCGAATTCTTGATTTTCGACAGGCTGAGATGACGGAAAGGGAGAGGAGAATGGCTGTGATTGAGGCGACGGAGGGGTTAGCAGATGCGTACTATCGACAGGAGAGATGTTTGGCGTCGTTGTTAGTAATTGAAAAACTACAGCGACTTGTTCTTGAGTATGAACAGGAATACGATAACAATGACAACAACAACAAAAATGGTGAAGGTGTGGAGGCTGATCTTGGGATGATTAGAATAACAGCAAATGTATTGCATGGAGATATTCTAATAATGTTGAGGAGAAATGAAGAAGCCTATGACCGTTATCTGTTGGCAAAGGAAGCGGCAGTACGGCTATCAGAGTCATCTGAGAATACGATTCTTGGGAACCAAATGGTATACAAAATCGAGTTGGATATTATTAATACTCAGTTAAAAATGGCTGTAGAAGATGGTGGCGTTGGAGGAAATATAGGCAAACTGAAAGAATATTTCCATGAGGTTATGCTGAGAATGAATGGTCTGTTGTCATCAGATATCAACAATGGACCATCGCGTCTGGCGTTGTTTGGATGTATTTACCAGGCATTTGTAGTTGCATTGGACTATAGTGGTTGTGGAATAGTCGAGTTGAACGATTTGGGATGTCTTTATTCAATTCTTTTACAGATTCTTTACGATTCGGTTGCTGGTAATACCAATGATGATCCAGTAAACATGATAATTGAACAGGACAAACAGTTTTTGGAACTGGATGGCGATTGTGGTGATATCCGACTACGTATTCTTCAAATTCTTGAAACTGCCGCAATGCTGCTTATTCAACTCTCCACTGATACCGCTATGGCTGCCTCTGGCTGGCAGTACCTAGGTGCTGCTTATTACCGTCGACTATCTTTAACTCGCGAAGTATTGTTATTACCAACAAATATTTTCTGTCAATCTCAATCAACAGTCATGATGAGTGCATTCTTAGTAGATCACAACAACAACAACAACAACAACAACAACAACAGTAATAATAATAGTAGTGATAATAGCAATGTTCTTGATTCTGCAACTGTCAGTTCGTTAGCTCTTAGTTGTCTCGAGGCTTCTCTACAACTCGACAATACCAACATTGAGGCTATGCTTTTGTTGGCACAAACAAGTATTCTAAGTGGCCATTATAAACTAGCTAAACATAGTTACATCTCTGCTATCTATGCTCTAATGGAAAATACCACAACAACAACAACAACTACTACAACTACTACTAATACAACTAATACAACTATTACAACTGAACGATTATGGGGAGAATTGGCGTTGTTATCTCTACTTACTGGTGAGTATCATATAATGAAAGCATGTTTGAATACTGGATTTACAAACGAAAACTGTATTTTCTTGTTTGTAAAAGCTGTCTCTGAACTTTATTTTGTTGACATTTCCAGTACAAACAACTCTTACTCCAACTCCAACTCCAACTCCAGTCATATGGATAGAATACGTGAACTCAAATCTATAACTGCCTTTGAATATCTCAAACAGTGTATTCAACTTGGCGAAAAACAACTAACCATCAATGCTCTCATCTTGCTTTCTCTACAACTTGTCTCGTGGAACCATCAAAACCTCTCTGCCATACAATCATATATTTATTTCTGTGAATTTGAGTTGAATAAAGCTATACAGCGTTTATCTCTACTCAACAACACCCATAACAACAACAACGATAGTAATAATAATAATAATAATAATAATAATAATAATAATAATGACTTTACGATAAATATGGGTTATTATTATGCTGTGTTATCTAATCTTTATGGTTTAATTGCTGAAATTAATCGTAATTACCACTTGTCCAAAGTTGGTTATGAAAATTGCTACCAAACTCTACAACAACAAGTCGATGAAAATGACAGTAATGATAATGATAATGATAATGATAGCCATCAAGTCTCTACTATCTTTGCTCCTAAAAAACAATACTTTAACAGTGGTTCAATCAAATGTCTACATTACATTTTATCTCTAAATACCAATAATACCAATAATACCAATAATACCAATAATAGTCAAAAAAATGAAAATGTGTGGATTGTTTCTACTGATAAAAACACTGTCGATTTGTTTACCAACACTTTTAAGTCACAACTAATAAACGCTGGCCTAATTACCACCACCACTACAATGTCACACCAAGAGATCCAATTTCAAATCCAACTCTTTGTTTTGGCAAATTATGCACGATCCTTACTCTACAGCCAAGAATTTGAAACCTGCATACCTCTATATGAATACTTGATAGACTACTATTTTGGCGAGTCTTTTGCTGGTAATGCCGACAATCTTTACCGGTACTTTATTTTGTTGGATTATGCAAAGGCACAATTTTACAATAAGGATATTAAATTATCACTACAACTATACCAAAAAATCATTTCTAGCAATGATCTTGTATCCAATACCCATGCTACCCATGACTCTGAATCTTTTGCTCTTCAATCGCTAGCATTTATCCAGAGTACTCAATGTCTGTATGCTTTGGGTAATTATGACCTGGCTTTCCAAAACATTTCTCAATTTTTACATTTGTTTTATAACCAAGATGAATATATAAACAAAATATTCTCAACAAGTACAACAACAACAAATACAACAACTACAACAACTACAACAACAAATATAAATATAAATACAAAAACGAGGGACAATGCTCTCGTAAATATTTCCTATTTGACTACTGGATTGATTATCCAAAACCTCTTGCTCTTATCTATGGATTTGAATCCTCTTACTTCTGATAGCAACAATCTTTACCAAAACTACTTTGACAAGTTGGCCAGTAAACTGTCGGAGTTGTTGCTAACTACTGAAGCTGCAAACAAGTCTCTTACTTTTTCAGCTCCTTCAGTTTCCCTAATTATCAACTATTTATGGACTTTAACTATTTATACCAACATCACTAATACTTCACCAGATGCAAATGCAGATCTAGATTTAGATCTAGATCTCGCTCTCGCTCTTTCCTCTTATACTAATACTAATACTAATACTAATACTAATACTAATACTGATACCAATAATAACAATACCTCAACATCTCAACTTGATGGTGCTGACCAAACGGTACGGCTACTGTTATCTCTAATCAAAACTCTTGACGTATCTAATCCTTCCGTCTCATTGTCATCCTTATCAAAGTCTGTCTTTATAACCATCAAGTCTAAATTGGTTTCCATTACCACCAATTTCTTTAGATTCATAAACATCAAGACTCTCAATTCTTCAATTCTATCGACTTCCAGTTCAGATTTGGAACCAACTGCGTTTCAGGTTAAGGTTATCAACTTGCTAATCATCATTCTTGCTGATATCAAATTTGTTATTCCTGTTTTACCTACTCACTACTTGCCCAATTGTACCGATACTCATAATAACATTCTTGGTGTACTTTTCAACATTGCCAATATTTGTCTGAACTACCTTGTAACTTTCCATCCCATCATTTCAACTCTGCTATCCTCTTCTATTGATTCTTCTACTGATTCTTCTACTGATTCTTCTACTGATTCTTCTACCCATGGAAACCCCAACAAAGTTCATATGCAATTTGTTACTACTCTTGGTCAAAATGCCCAGTTTCTTGATAGCCGTGGTATTAATGTCAGTAACAATGATAATGATAATGAAAATGGATACGTTACTTTCCGTATAGATAATTTACCCACCGACTCTAATACTGGCAGTTTTGCTAGTATTCTAGATCATTTGCTGGCTCTATTATTTGATTCTGTTACCCTTACTCCACCCGCCAACAAAATCGATGATGAAAATTCCAACCCTCAACAAGATCAACAAAACTCAAACTCAAATCCAAACCCAAAACCCACCACCACCAAGTTGATTTGGAAACCTTCGAAATACTACATTAATCCAACCCTAAACCATCCACGTTCTTCTCTCCTTGATCCACTATCATTTCTAAATACCATCAAAAATGACAATAACAACAATAACAACAATAACAACAATAACAATAACTCTAGTGATTTTGCAGATATAAACGCTGAGGATGAAGCCGCGTCTCTACAAAAAAACTATGAACTTGCTAAATCTCATCTTTTATCATCACCTATTCCCTCTGCAACTCTGACCACAAGCGACAAAGACAGTGGTATTAATAAGGACTTTAGTTTTGATTTGGTTATTAAAAACAAAATTAAAATTAACAACAATATAGTAAACTTTTTGTATTAACAAAATATATATATATAAAGATACCACCACCACCACTACTATTATTATTATTACTATTATTATTATTATTACTATTATTATTATTATTAAAACCATTTGTATTCCCAACTTTTTTTTTCTTTTCTTTTTTATTAGCATAATAAAAGTTAATCGGATATAGTTATAAAAGTTTTCAACTAAAACACAACATTTGGTAATCATCCGCCAATTTCTCCTTTCCCTCATATGGATAGCTTATTCCCTTCTTAATTCCTGGTCCAATACTTCCAACATATATATTTCCGTTCTTGTTTCGCTTTCCAATAAACACCTAATATTATCCATCATACATTATTTACAATACCCCATTATTTTCTTGCCCAAATAAATAATAACCACAAAAAAAATAAAATAATAATAATAATAAACACATTAACAATCATTAAATTTTTTAAATTTTTTAAATTATTGTTTTTTTTTTACCGTTCGCCCCTTTGAATCACGTCCTCCTACCACCAACCTTTGTGTAACTTTGGTAGGATCCATTCTCCCTTTTGCTGAATACCAGTTAAACATCTCGGATCTTCCACAAAGTACACTAAACTCCTTTGGTTTTACAAATGACCCATTACAAATTACTAATGCCCCCCTAATTCCCTTTGACAACATTCCTATATACACCCCTGACTTGTGCGTATATCTATTAATAGGTTTTGTGTTTTTAGTATTATTTAATTTACAAACCTACTACACTATTTTCTTTCTGCTTTCTCTCTCCTCTCTTTTTCTTTTTCTTTTTTTTCTTTTTTATTTATTTTTTATTTTATAGTATTTCTTACTTTATTATATACACTGGTTCGCCATTATTTTTTCCCGCAACCAAAGCTGAGCTTGGAATTGTTCTATTTTTAAGTCCATCCCATTTTCCCGTTAGATTTAAATATTCATACCTCCACTAATTACCAAACTTGCCATTGAAATATAACATTGTTATTATTATTATCATTATTATTAAAAATAACAACAAAAAAAAAAGACTTACAGATTTTTAACTTCCTTCCATTCCAGAGTTCCATGAACACCCAATGGTTGGGTTGGTAGCATTGGTTGGTGTTGGGGTTGTGGAAGATGATATCCTCCTACTCCTACTCCTGCGCCTGCTCCTACTGCTCCTGCTCCTGCTCCTCCTTGTTGATACTGTTGTTTTTGAGAACCGTAATTCTGCATCTCTGATATTGATTGCTTATTATTATCACGACCCGATGATAACATTGATGGCTGAGGCCCTCCTCCTCCTCCTATTGGTGGTTTTGCTATTGCTGCTGCTGCTGCTCCTGCTGCTGTTGTTGTTGTTGCTCCTAATGGGTTGCCAGATGACATCCCATACCCATACGATGGTCTTGGCCCATTAACATTTCCACTTGGGAATCCACCCGTTGGAGTTGGCGGTGGCATTCCATGTCCATATGATGGTCTCGGTCCCTCTCCCCCGCTTCCTCCTCCACTTGGAAACGAACCCGTAGGATTTGCTGATGACATACCGTATCCATATGATGGCCTGGGACCGTTGCTATTCCCACTTGGGAATGCTCCTGTTGGATTTCCAGATGACATTCCATACCCATACGATGGTCTTGGTCCGCTAACATTTCCACTCGGAAATCCACCCGTTGGAGCTGGTGGTGGCATTCCATACCCATATGATGGTCTCTGGCCTCCTGGTCCTCCACCACTTGGATAGCCTTGCTCCTGTCGTTGTTGTTGCGATGGTAGTGGTGGTAACGGTGGTGGTGATTGTTGCAATGGTGGTTGTTGCAATGATGGCTGTGATGGGAAGGGGATTGCTGAGGATAAAGGCTGCATATTTGACTGACTGGGTCTTTTCATACCCCCCTCACCTCCTGGCATCGGTGGTCTTTGTGGTGTGGATGGCATTGGAGGCATTCCGCTTCCCTGCCAACCTTGTGAGCTCCTTCCACCACCTGGACTATCCATCCTCGTCAAATGTGGTGGTCGTGACATTTGTTGCTGAGGATTATAGTTGTAATCGTAGTTATCATCACCCCTATACTCGTTTGCTTGGGGAAAAGCATATTGAAAATTCTTATTATTGCTCGCTCCACCAGATCTATTATCATTATACCCCTGATTCGAAGCACTACCTCGCGGGCTATACGCTCCACCATCCCCTCTATCACTGTAGTTTGAATATCCTTGCCCCCCATATTGTGGTTGTGGCTGTGGTTGTTGTTGCCTATCATAGTAGCTATCGTGACTTTGGTATACTTCATTCTGTCTATCATCACCTCTCTGTGGCACTATGCCTCTGTCTAGCTGTTTGCCAGGCATCGTTGGGGAAGGTCTACCTTCGGTCCAATATGGGTTATCATTTCTATGGGAATCGCCGTAGGGATTGTTGTTCCTATACCCACTACCGTTTTCAAACCCCTGTGACATATTGTACTTGTCTCACACACTTTTGTTTTTCTACTCTGTGTAAATAAATTATATTACTATTATTCTTTATCGCTGTTGTTGATAAAGTGGAATTGTTAGCATAAATGTTCGATTTGGAGGTTTTTCTTTTTTCGTTGCAATTGTCAATACTTCAAATGCCAAACTTGAAAAATAGTATCAATCTCTTGGTGTTTATAACGGTTTATTTGGTATTGCTCCTGTTACAGAAACACAGGTTGTTTATACTTTGATATTTTCGAAAATTACGTTTATTTTTTGTTAAAGTCTTTTTTTTTTTGACCCCTTAATGTCCTTATTTAGAAGATTAATTAACGCTTAAATTCCCATTTTGATGCTTTTTTGCTCCTTGTTACTAATAGCAAATTATTAGTATTTTCCAGTTTGACAAAATTACCAATGTAAATAAAAATCCGAGCAATTAATGGTGCCAGTTTGGACAGAAAGTCAGGTATATAAAAAAAATCAGCAAATAAAGCGTATCTTGGATACTTCCACCCACTCATCTCATCTACAATGCCAGATTTGTGTTTTATGGTAAAGAAAAAAAAATTCAAACTATCAACAATAATAACATTAACTAAAAACCATTATGGAGCAATAATAAGGCTGTGAAAACATTTTTGATCCACCAAACATTTTGCTGGCTTTATGGGAAATAATTGGCAGAAATTTTTTGTCTTTCCTATTTACTTTGTTGCAGGAATACGGGAAAACAGTATATTTGTTATAAACCAAAGTAGTGAGTGCTGCCAATAATTTTGTTTTTTCTGCCATGTGCTAAACTTTTTTTTTTTTGTTTTTGCATTTTGCATATGCGCTGCGGATTTCACTCTTTCATTTGCTGCGATACCCAAATTTCCACAGTATATACAAATAAAAGGACCAGTGTTTACTGCTACTACAAGGATTCTCATACAAAGTAAAAAAGTAAACCGAATGCTTTTCCCTACAATTCAACATCAAACGTCTATACCATACTACTATCTTGGAACCTTACCACCTTTTAATTTAAAAATATAGTTTATTATACATGTGTGCCCAGACATTGCCAAGTCTAAAAGACAGCGCGTAAAATAATCCCCAACATTCATCAGCTGACGTTTTTTTTTTGTTTTTTTTTTCATTTGTATCCGTACCAAAGCAGAAACGTGATATGTGAACAATCGGCGTGGATTCTAATGGCGCTTACTTTTATCACCAATACTTTTGTAGCTGTGCGTTGATTGTTGTACCTTATAATGCCAATTAACGCGAAGCACATGCATTATGTGTGTTTCTACTTCAGCTTGCCCTGGGAACACTGAGTAAGCCACTTTTGGGAAATTTATGAATTCGATTTTTTTTCTGATAATTTACACATCCCACACATACTGAACCACCCTTGAAAAATGAATACGATTGTTTGGTCATCTCTACCTTTACATGACCTTAGAGCACTTTTATACTCCTATGCTGAAGAACTTATGTGCTGCAATCCTCATTTGTAATTATCATCATCAAAAATGTGCATTCTTCTGCATAATAAGTGAATCTATTACAGTTGAATGGGGATCAATGTGGTACGGTAAAAGTTTCTTTGATGGATGCTGCTTTAGCACTGCAAACCTACAACAATTTGTAGAAAAAACATCTAGAACTGATTTAAAAAAAAGGCATCATAATAACTACTGATTTCAGTCTACATTCACTTTGCTTTGTAGTCAAATACCCTATCCCAACATTTTTTTTTGTGAATATCCTACAATATACTGGTGGATTTTCTTGTATCTGAGCCCATAACTGCATATGCGTTTTCTTTTAGTCAGAGGAGAGCGATCCCCCTCTCACACATACATCCTGTATCAAAATAATCTTTTTCACAGCGGCCTCGTGGTAAGTAAAGTTCAAAGCGGACGAGGCTTGCTATGTATACCTTTTCTGTGATTTTTTGATGTTTTTCACAATCAAAAGCATCAAAAGTA
This sequence comes from Zancudomyces culisetae, assembly GCA_001969505.1. Classification (NCBI taxonomy): domain Eukaryota; kingdom Fungi; phylum Kickxellomycota; class Harpellomycetes; order Harpellales; family Legeriomycetaceae; genus Zancudomyces; species Zancudomyces culisetae. The sequence goes on along the minus strand of LSSK01000756.1, from coordinate 17,436 downwards.
AATTATAGAATCAATAAAAGAAACATTAAAGGTAAAACACAATTATTAGGCATTTTTATTATTTTCCCTCTGTTGAGGTTCCAATACATCAAATTAGTCTATTAAAAAATCACAACATGCCGAAAAAAATGAAAAGCTAAAAAATTATTTATCCTTTCCCCCCCCTTCTTCGAGATAGTTATACTGTGGATTTATTTTGAGCCAGCGAGGACCTCCTCAATTCTCTTTTGCATACTCTCTGGGGTGGTCAATGAGCTGAATCTATCAACAACATTACCTTGTCTATCTACCAAAAACTTTTCAAAGTTCCATTTGATGCTCTTGATTCCCAAAAGCCCTGACTTTTCAGACTTAAGATATCCATATACTGGACTTTCGTTTGCACCATTAACATCGGTCTTTTCCATAATTGGGAATGAAACTCCATAGTTTCTGGAGCAGAATTGGCCAATTTCTTCGCTGCCTCCTGGTTCCTGGGATCCAAACTGGTTACATGGGAATCCAATAATCTGTAGGCCCTCGGAGCTGTACTTTTTGTTAAGTTCTTCTAGACCCTTGTATTGTGGTGTGAAACCACACTTTGATGCCACGTTTACAACCAGGACCACCTTTCCTTGGAGTTGTGAAAATGGAAACTCGTTTCCTTTCAAATCCTTGGCAACGAGTGAGTAGAATTTTGATGATGCGCTCATTTTCTTTATCTTGTTATTCTATTTTACAATTTTATTGTGGTTAATCTCAAATCTCAAAATCCCGATTATGGTTCCTTTGATAAGTTCTTTACAGGTTCAAGCGATAGTGGAGAACCAAGAATAAAACATAAACAACTTACTTGAATATAAATCCCTAAAAGTACTGTGAAGACAAGTGGGAAGATAAAATACGCTTTATTTATAGTTTGCATTTTGTTGTTTTGATGTTTTGAATACTCAGTGTTTGACGAGCTGGTGAAGGACAAAAGAGACAGCTTGTGCCAAGAAAATTGCCGCTGTTCATGTTTTGTACAGATTTATTTTTTCAATTGGCTAGAACAATCATGGCTTTTCATTTTTCTCTTGACCCCATTTGCTCTCTAATTATCGGAAGTGTGCATGAATGTGATTTCTTTTCACGTTTTTTTTATTCGGCTTTCCTTTTACTAAATAGCGGATTTAATGTCCATGATTCTAGCAAATAAAAATTTTTTTATTCAGGGAGAAATGGGAGGAAATATGAGACATGAACAAAATGTCGTATACCCGTCAGCTTTACAACCAGAATCACATTCAAACTCACTAGTACTGCTTACTAATTATCATGGTGAGATTGGATTTTTATTCCATCCCATTCCATGGGCCAGTAGTTCCAGCAAGCATTAAACCCAGCCTCCATCTAATCAGATTATATTTTATTAACATGACTGGAATCGGTGATAGTTCATTTGTTTTCAGCTAAAAGGCATCACAATCACTACTGAAACACCATATTCAAGGAGTGTATCAACACAGCTCGTCGAAAAAAACACGACGCACTTTTCACCTCAAAACAGTCCTTTCTATGGGTGATCGCAGTCTAAAGTTATTTATTTAACCTGCCCAGAAATATTGGATTACATAACCTCTTTATTGCGAATATTCAAGTGATAAAACCAAACAACTAGTTGGTAAATTGATCCTATCACCCCTCCCCTCCCCCTCTGAAAATACTTTAAATATCACATTCTATCCCCTTTCGTGTGCATAAACTTTTTTGGCTGTATTTATTAACAGAATGTGGATAGTTATATATTTCCATCGATCTTTGCAGATCCAGCCCAGAGTTATCCGTGGATGATCCAACTCGGATGTTGTATCTTTTTATTATTTCAGCCATTGAATCAAAATTCAATTCAAGAGAATTGTTTTTTATTACTTCTGACAGTATTGCACCGAGTACAGCATGCGCCTTTGATGTCGGGTGAATTATATCGTAAAAGAGGTACTGGTGTGGTGACAAGCATGCAGAAACCAATTGTAAATCGACAATTTTATAACAATCGTTTTCATAGTCGACAATTCCCATACATTTGGATGCAATTTCCTTGGATTTCATCATAGAAAGTATGCTATTAAATTTCACAAGTTTGATATAGTTCACACTGGAGCCATTTTCTTTCAAATGTGCATTTATAAGTTTGTTGAGTAAAATGTTTGAATTCCTGGTCAGCATCTCTATTCCCTTTCTAAAAAAAAAAGATTTGTTTTTTGCTGCCGGTGTCATTGCGAGGTCAGGAACTTCAAATACTATTATGTTTCTGTAACCATGCTCCACAAGAAGTAACACAGCTTCAAACAGCTCCTTGGCAATCTGAGTTGACCTTTGAATAATATCGTTTAATCCAACACTTCCCCTAGTAAACAAAGAAATAAAATCATTTCCACCTCCCTGAACCACAACCACTGAGCTATTTGTCTTGCATTTTTCTTTACTACAGTTGTATATCTTTAAAAAATCCTTTATTTGGTTTGTTACACTCTTTGTGGCTCTGACGCTCACACCATGCATTTTAAGTGCGTCTTCCCGCTTTATTTCTGCCATTCCATATGCAAAGTTTATCAATGTGTAGTTGTTGAAATATGCCGTATATTCGTTCCATACCGGACCATCTGAAAACCTATCGTTCCAATAATCCACTGGGTAAGGTACCTTGCCTTTGTTTCCTATATCCGATATGCTGTCTCCAAACACGACTAGTTTGGGATTCGGTGAAGTATTTGTTCTAGCTGCACTAACACCAAGTAGTGATAGTATAAACAAATGATTTGGATGTAGACGCATTTCCCCTTTACTGACACTTTACTTGGATAGAATATCCCACGTTCGTTCATTAATTATATTTTTCCTCTGAAGAAAAATATTTTTCTGCTTTTAACCAAGTAAAGAAGGGGCAAATATAAAAGTTCCGATGTGATTAGGGCTCGCTTCAAAACTTTAAAAGCTCACATAATAGTTAGAAATCAGGTTTACTTGTAATCATGAAATGGTAAATAAAGAATAAACCAAAGTTTTAATATACACATTTTTTACTTTTATTTCTACTTTTGCTTTGTTGAGAGTGATTTGGGTCAAATGAATTATTTATGCTTCTAATTAACCTGGTTCTCCTGTTTTTTTATTTTTTTAATAAAGTAATACAAACTTGGTCTATACTATTAACCCGCAAGTCAAAAGTAAAACTCCAAAAATGATCGCACTTCCCAACGTTAACTGTAAAACTGCAAATGTTGTGTATTTAGATATTTAAACTAGATTTTATTGCTTTAAAGAGTCAGACTTTGAAAGGTACTGAACAAAGCTACAATTTATACTTTTAAATAACGCTGACAACAGCCTGGCTCTCATTTATCAGCGGGAAAAGTTATTCACCTATAATATATTAAGCCATTAGATTTCTTGTTAATTTTCAAAAACACAATTTAGCCAGTATAAACAAATATTACTAAAAAAAACAAGTTTACCTTTTGTATATCCAATTACACAGCAGCCAACTCTACCACCAGCATTTCCGGTTTCCAAAGAGGTTGAGTTACCACCCTTGCCCAAATCATCCCTTTGTGCATGAACAACAAGTCCTCGTCTATTGAAATCATTATTGGTTTTGTTAGTCTTCTTTACGTATATTCTGAATACAAGTAAAGGTAGATATCCATGGAGGCATAGTGCTGCAATATCACACCACCTGTGCCAGCTATTTATTTTTTATTTTGTTTATCAAATATTGATTGTATAAACAGTTTACCCCATGATACTGATAGGCCCATAGAGATTTAGGCCGTCATCATCTATGTTTATTGTAGCTTTTCCAGAGTCATCAGCAGAAATATTTCCCAAGTCACCAACATGTCTGGCAGAATCGTTGACATCACCGTGGACGTGTCCAGTGGGGTTGTAGTGCGTTCCAGCTCCCATACATGCGTTGGATGTATCTCCAAATTCGTGTATATGAAATCCGTGAAGTCCCGGAGTTAATCCCTCCAAGCTACCTGTGATCTTTACAACAGAACCGGGTGCCTCTTGTTTGAAATAGATAGTCCCGAGGATTTTTGCAGCACCCACTACTATACACGAAGCGTTTACCATTATTTTATTGATGACTGGTTGTAAAAGAGTATATATATTCACGCTTATAGCTTTGGCTCGTTTGTTTTTCGTAGTTTAAAAATTAGACTATTAATACAGCTTTGTTAATAAATTATATACGTGTTTTGAGACTTTCAGTTTTATTTAAAGGATGTCATATTTAAAGTCTAGGCAAATGTTATTTATGTGATTGTAGCTATATTGGATTGTTTCATTTTTCTAAATATTTTTTTTTACAAAAAAAGTACACAATTAAATCCAGGCGGTGAAAAAGGAACGATACGAAAATAGCCCTAAACCAACAAAAGTTGTAATAAAAGATATAATCACAGAGCCGCAATAATTATGTTTTGAAATTATTGTGTAATTATAAGCAAATCAATGGCGGGGAGGGGTGGGGGAAGGGGAAGTAATAAGAGGATGGATTAATACATTATTAGACATGACTTTTGATTGTGAAAGAAAAGGATAAACAGAGAAAATGTGGTTGAAGAAAATGCAAAATGCTCATTTACACAGAAATACTGCAACAAGACAATGGGACTATTTTGCCATTAATTTATTTCGGAGATTATTCTGAATCACCCCTTTTCTTAGCCGCTTATCTGATATCAAAAATGGCATCCAAGAAACATTTTTCCATTACCAGGCATTTATTATTGCAAAAGTGGAGGTGTGTGAAAAGGCGAGCATGATGAAACCATTATTGGGTAGGTGTGGTTTGGTTGGCAGTAGTTAAAATAAAAAATAAAGCTGGAATGCCGTAAATTAAAAACCTATGCGCTATAGGAAGCATGTGTTTGCCATTTGTGGATATAAACGAATTTGGTGAGTAGACTGGACTGATCATGTGTTACTGTTTTATGTTGGAAAAGGAAATATAAATTTTTCTAGTATTCTCAAGCTATGAACAGTTCAAGCTAACCATTAATTCACATATGCCTACAATGAACCAACCACCCCCCCTCTCCTCCCCTCTCTTCCACTTATTGATTCCCATGTTTTTGGAATACTAAACTAAAATAAAACAGTACGAATATCTGAATCAATTTCAGCTAAAATATTGCTAGTTGCACTCGCAAGTAAGACCAGTGGGGTATTTTTTTATTTTTATTTTTATTTTTATTTTTATTTTTATTTTTATTTTTATTTTTATTTTTATTTTTATTTTTATTTTTATTTTCTCACTTGTACGAGACAGGAAAATTCATCTTAATGCGCTAGCAAGATCAACCGTCAATCTACCAAGTAGTAAATAAAAGAAATCCTGAAGACTTAAGTACCATCTACATAGCTGCCATATCACACTAATTGCTATGCGATTTTTTGGGCAACCTTATTGAATGGAGGTGGGAAATGGATCTCCCAAAATTTATAAATTTGATAAAAATGTGGCGCAAAATGATCGAAATTGGTTGGAAAGGTTATGTTTGTGTTTCTTTGAATATCGTACATCGGGTTTTTTAATAAAGTTATTGGTTTCTTATGACGCCTCAATTATTTTACGTACCTTGAAAAAAATATGATCAATGCTCAGTAAATAGTCTTTAGCTGATCAAAGGAGAGTAATAATGGTCAACTTTTACTGCTTTGAAGATGAACACGTAGAATCAAACTAAATTAAATCAATTAATATGATATGATATAGTGCAAAAAAAAGTACGAAATGTCATATTTGGTACAAAAAAAGTACAAGCAAATAAATCATGTCTAAATAAATCCCATTTGTATTAATTTGTAATTAGCGGGTAGAGCTTGGCAAATCCAGCAAACAAAAGGGTTAAAGTCCAGATAAGAGCGGGTGATTATAACGGGATGTTCATTTACACTGCTAAAATCAAAATGGGAGTATCTTGAAACAGTGTTTACATGTAAATACTGATGCACTTGAATATCTTGGTTGTAAGCTACAAAAATATTGTTTGTAAAAAATAATAATTTAAAGTCCTTCTATTGACTTGATTAAGCACCTTCCAAGCAATAGGGAAGGGAGAAGGAGAATAGAAAAGAGTTTTGAAGATATTAAAAGTACAAAAACGTGATAGATCCTGAGATTAAGCGAACTTGTAAAAGATGTTATTATACTTGATACTGATTATTCAATTTTTGAACTATTAATACAAAAATATTGATAAAAAGATGATATAATATAGTGGAAACAATACTGATACTGAATACAAGTTTTAAATAATTTTAAATGTTAGCTAACTTTTTTTTTGTATAGTAATATATTGTTAATATTGTTAATATATTTATATTTTTTTTAAAAAAAGAGAAAACAAATGGCAAAGTAAGCCAGTTTGTTAATACATTATACTATAATATTGATACTAACTGTTAATATAACACAAGTAATTCTTGGTGACTATGAAGTTGTCGGCAATTTGGAACGCGATGGTAATATCATGCATTTCACAAAACACACTGTACACATTTGGGGAGAAATATCTATTGGTTTTTGGTGATGAATTATCAGATATAGGTAATATAAAGGAATTCAAGCAAAAAAAGGCTGATTACTTTTATCACAGGCATACTAATGGACCAGTTTGGAACGAGTACCTAGCACACTACGGAAATTATACACTGATAAACCTGGCGTATAGTAGAAGCCTGTTTGAAAAAAATGAATATATAGATAAGAACAAAAACATAGTAGGAATAACAAAATCGATAGAGTATTTCGATAAAGCAGTTGGGGTAAAGTTGAAAAGTATGAATGGTAGAAAGACTGATATTGTAGTTGCAATCCAGTTGCCATACAGAGAGCTAATTCGAGAAGCAAGGTTGTTAGCTAAAGATTTTTCTAGGTCTGACGAGGCAATAAAGCGTGTGGTTGACAGGTCATTAAATGTTGTGAACATGATTACAAAACACGAGTATCGAAACATTGTTATATTGAACTATGGAAACATACAACTTGCACCACGATATTGCAAAACACGACAAAAGAATGGTATGGATAGTATGGATAGTATGGATAGTATGGATGATGAAAATCATTCTAACGATAACAATCTTGCACAGAGTTTGAATTACCTTGCAAACAGTATCAATGCCTCGCTCAAGTCAACGCTCAGAAAACGGCTGAGAGAATCAAAAATCAACGCAAATTATGTTCGGATACTTGATCTACACAAAATAACCTCCGTAAACGACCATGATACATTAAAAAAAATGGGGATAGATGTAGGAGATACAAGGGTGTGGAACCAACCGTGTTACCAAAGCGTTCCAGGATCCGACTACCCTATTAAATGTGCCAATCCAGATAATCATATATACTTGGATGATGTCAACTATACAACCAGGTATCACGGGCTGATAGGAGCAATGGTTAATGAGCTAATAAACAAGGGTGAAAGGAATGCGAATATCAAACAAGCCCTATTGAAGGCCATAAAACACTACAAGATTAGCGAGATAACACAAAGAAGCAATGCATTGTATACCGAATATTCCAAGTATACTGGAAAACTAAAGATAAAGGAATTTGGAAATAACACACTGAGTTCTATTTTTGAAACTAAATTGGAAAAGGCAGAACGCCTAATGGTGCCGAAAGGAAGGCATCGCCAATGGAATAGAAAACACAATTTTTCAGTGGTGGAGATGGAGAGGGAGAGGGAGAGGGAGAGGGAGAGGGAGAGGGGTAGGTAGTAAGAAAGGTGTTATGACTTTTATCAGAAAAATATCCATATAGTGTGGCAATAATAGCTCACCTTTTATTTAATTTAATTTAACTTTTCAGTTTTGGTTTGTAATCGTATTTCACATGTAATAAAAGCAAAAGAAAATGGAATACAAAGAAAGACAATAAAAAAAGAGTTAGTAATAATAGACAGTAAAAAAAAAAAAGAAAAAAAATACCAGGTTGGATCCAGATGGTATTAGCCTGAAAACCAAGGGTTATTTAGTAGTCGTCGCCTCTGCTCAATACCTATAAAAAAAAGGAAAAGAAAAGAAAAGAAAGAAAAAAAAATATTACAAGACGAGTTAGTATTCTTTTCATTAGAATATAATTTTAAAAAATAATAAAGTAAAAGTAAGGGAAGGGAAGGGAAGGAGAGTGTACTTACCTCTTTGCAATTTGGTCGCAAGGCAATGGTATGTTCAAATTGAGCAACAAAAGCACCTTCATTCTCAACCAAAGGAGGATAATCCATGACAGCACCACAGTCAACAAGAGCCTTGAGAGACAACAGGTATTTTTCTTGGCCAATACGGTCAAGATAGCGTCTGCAAAAGGGCAAAGTATCAAAGTTCTTTGTGATGGTGTTGAATAAGGTCTTTGCCTTGGCATTTCTAATCAGATTGGGGCTGGTGAAGCTGGGGTTCTTGGCATAGTGGGAACAAATTCCATCCTCCAAGACATGAGCACGGCCAGTGGAACCAAAAGTTTCAATGGCAAAGACTTCGCCTTCCTCCATTCTGGTAGTATCGGAACTTTTAACAATGGGTACAGATTTTCCAGCGTGGATTATATATGGGGAAATACTATGGCCGCAGAGGTTCTTGATAGACCTAATTGGGTAAGTCTTGCCGTTAAGCTCGATTTCATAGGATTCCATAACTTCCTGGATCTGTTCACCAATATCACACAATCGTACATCGACACCAGCAGCCTTGATACCAGTATCGGTGGCTTCCTTGACCGCTTTGACGAGAGTGTCGTATTTTGGATCAAATGTTACAGTAAATGCCGAGTCAATAATTCGCCCATTGACATGTACTCCGAAATCGACTTTTAGTACATCATCTGCCTTCAAAACAGTGGTATCTCCAGCATTTGGCGTGTAATGTGCAGCAATATGGTTAAGCGAAAGCCCAGTTGGAAAACCGATTCCGGATTCGAACCCATTTTCCTCAACCAATGCTCGTGTACCGTTTTCTATGGCTTCGGCTATACTCATCAGAGTTTTTCCGGGTTTGATTTGTTCCCTAATTGATGTTCTAACCTGTCGATGCACCTCTGCTGCTCGTCGCAAATCGTTGAGTGCCTTTTTGTCCAATACGGGTTTTTGTTCACCATCTTTTTTACTTGATTTTGTTTTATCGCTATAATTTATCGTTACAAATATTGTTTACGATTAAAAATCAATTTTTGGTTATATAAAAATAAAGGATAAGTAAAAATAAATATATAAATGTGTGAATGTTTGAATTTTTATATGAAAAGGCAAGAGAAAAGGAGGAGGACAATGAGGGAGGGGGATACTTACTCAAGTACTACTTTGGGATATTCAAGAATTTGACCATCGGGATACTTTTTGTTTGGAAATATTTTGGATACAGGAATGGTTGGTGGATTTGTTTGTTCAACTTTTTTACCATCAGAACCTCCAGCTGCATCATTGGTACTTGCGCTTGCAGGCTTCTTCTTCTTCTTCTTCTTTTTCTTACTGCCTGATTGTTCGGTTGCTCCGGTTGCGTTGTTTTCTTGGGGATTTACATTGTCTATAAAACATATTTCAAAATGTTTAGATTTCAACAACACTTTAAATTTATTTTTGTTAAAAAAAAAAAGAAAAGAAAAGAAAAAGTACCTTGATGCTCAGGTTGTAGGTTGATTGCATCGACCTTTTCACAAAGATCTGCCGATTTTACTTCAGCCATCTCCAAATAAATAAATTTAAAAACGCGTTGTCGTGCTTGATAACCAAACTATTATAAAAGACAATAGTTTGAATTTGTTGAACAAACTAGTAACTTTATATTTAAATTGTACTAGTTTTATATTATTTTTTTAGTTTATTTTATTTTATTTTACAGAATTCAGATATATATTTATATTCGCAATAAAAAAATTTAGTCTTTAGTTCTTCCAATTAACGATCAAGGACTTCATTTGCATTATAAAAAATAAAAGATTAAAAAATTTTTTATCACTTGCTGTTCATGTTGTATTTAAAGTAAAATAAATAATTATTAATTAATATTTATGCGAATAAAAAGATGAAATAAAAAAATACTTGAAAGTGCATTTTAATAATTCCTAAAAAAACCTCACAGATCATCAATATGGGTTTCAATTGATGACAAAAAAAAAAGCAGTAAATAAAAAAAAGAATGTCTCTGAATATTTGTAATGATATAAAAATTCAAGTAGTGAAAGAGATATAAAAGACATTGGATTAATTATTATATTCTATACAAAAAATTCAAAAAAAAACAAAAACAAGAACAGAAATACCGATTCCTATTCTTCTGTAAAAGAAAAGGAATAAAGAAAACTATATGATTTACCAAAAAGTTTCTAAATCGTAAAGTATAGATTTGGTAACATATAAAACCAATTCATATTCATAATCATAATGATAATCAAACTCCGCCGTTGGACCAGTATTATTAGTTTGGAAAAAATAGTTTCTGGTAACAAGAAATGAGACCAAATCGTATAGATACATGGATGAGTTTGGTGCTTTAAATATTTTGTGAGGTTCTTGTTGAGCTGAAAGATCATCCGCTTCCATCAACAGACAGTTGGTGATTATTTTAACAATGAGTGGGTAGAGCGTAGATAAATGAGGTTTTATAAAGATATCTGGGTGGGATGATATCAGATCAAGTAAAGGAAGCTCGGTATCATTGTCAATAATTATGGGAGAAGCTGTAGGAGTAGTGCTATGAGATTGGTATGACGATGAACAAGAAGGCTCAGAGAAAAGAGTAGGAGAAGAAGAGAAGGAAGAAGAGAAGGAAGAGGAGAAAGTAGAAGAGGAACGATGAGTATTGTCAGCAAATAATGTATGGTCAGATACTAAAAGTGTGGAAGCGTGGGTGTGATAAGTTCGCTTAAGGAAATCAAGTAAAGAGTATACATGGTGGTTGACAAGAGACACAGACCACCAATTGTTTGTATTTGTAGAAATAGTAAAGATGGTATTTGAGGATTTGGAATGAGAATCACGAGACAAAAAACCATTATTATTATTATTATTATTGTTGTTGTTGTTGTTGTTGTTGTTGTTGTTGTTTGATTTGGGTAAGGTTGAAATAAATGGACTCGAATAGTATTTTGGAGTAAAAATACAATTTAGATTAAATTGGTTTGGAAATTCACACGTGGAGGATTTTGAAGAAGAAGAAGAATAGCGGTTTAAAGAAAAGGAAGAGATGATATCCAAACCACATTTAATATTGGAAGTTGATAGTAACGCAGAGTAAGGTGAGTCCTTTGTGCAAAGAGAGGTGGTTGGAATAGTTGATAAATAAAGAGATATATCGGTACGTAGTCGCGAAACGACATGAATATACGCTGTGGTTAGGAGTTGGTTGTTGGTAGTGGAATGGAAAAGAAGGGAGGAAGGAGTTGCAGGGGTTTTGAGGAATGCAAGACAATTTTCAAGAATAGGAATGTTATTGTTGTTGATGTTAAAAGAGGAATCAATAGTATTGACAGATGGGAGAGAGTATAGATTGAAAATACCCGATTTATGAATGGAAGCAACAAGCGAATGGTTTAAAAACATACAGTTTAAGGTAAGACTTCCGGAATTAGCAGAATTCAGCCACACAAGTTGGTCGTTGTTGGGTTGGGATTCTGGAGTATCAGTATTAAGAGGCGTAAACAAAAAAGTCAACAAGCCCAGAGTATGAGAACAAGCAGAAATTAACCAACTAGGTTGAAATTCAAATTCAGATTCAGATTCAGCTTCATCATTGGTATTATTGGTATTATTGGGTTTGTTGGTAAATTGAATGCTTTTGATATTGGAAATATCCCAACCACAGTTATAAGTAGCACATTCGACCCATTTCTTATTTAATAGCAGTTTACAAATAATCAGATTGCAGCCAGACCCAATTGCCAGATAGCGACTATCACCATCATAACTCGGATATTCAACAGGACTATTATCGTCAAAGCTATCGATAGTATTTTCCAGATCAGTACAACTAGTGTTGTGTTCTAGAGGGTGGATACAAGTAACGGGAGAATTAAACTTTTTCTCCCATACGTATTTGAGATGGTTATTTTTGATTTTATAAAAAACCAAATTTCCAAGAATCTTGCCATTACTATTGTTACTAGTATTAGCATTGATATTAGTATTAGCATTAGCACTAGTATTAGTATTAATATTGCTGTAAAATAATGGTTGACTAGTACCAAGAATCACAAATCCATTATATACATGATAATGCCCAATAACTCTTTTGCTGTTCAATCCCATACCCTTGTTTTTCTTTCTAAAAAACCAAGTTGGAATTCGCCATTGGGTTATACAGTTTATCTGCTGGTTACGCGCCAACTCTACACAACTTATCACCTTGATACATGTCGAACATTGTTCCAACAAAAAAACATTGTTGCTGTCTGTTGAAACACCGACTATCAGTTCTGGTGTAAGTGATGTTAGAATCGATAGTGTCGTTTGGGTTTGTAGATTTTTGATCGAGGTAAAACGTGAATTTGCATTTTTCATCAGTTCATTTTCCTTATTATCATTATCATTATCATTATAATTATCATTATAATTATCATTACCATGATTGTTGTTGTTATTGTTGTTGTTGTGGGTATGATGATTGTCACAACCAATACTGGAATATATTATTGGTTGCGACTCCATATAAATACTCACAGTGTAAATTTTATTCATATCACTATAAAGTATAACGTTTTTAATAGGCTGCTCGAATCCATAATTGCATTGTTGTCTAGCTGTATCTGTATCTACATATGTATCTACATATGTATCATCATTTGTATTAGCTGTAAATATATATTCAATTTGATCTTGTTTGTTTTCAAAATGAGGAATAACAAGCCTTTCAAACTCCAACTTGGAGTTAAACCCTTTTGCTAATGAACATTTGTATCCAGTACTACCCGAAAATACCAACAATGAGGAGGAAACAGATTGATTGTCTATAGTTGCTGTTGTCATTCCCATCATATAAATCGGACTGTTTGTACCAAAATCTATACAATTGGTTGAAAATCTAAATGGTAATAAAATTAGCTGTGGTGGTGAAACGTCCGATGGTTGTGGTTTTGACTGATCAAGGTTGTAGTTGATGTAGATTTTAAAAGTAAATAGTATCCCAATCCTTGTACCAACCACCAATACAATTATATTTTCTTTTTGATGTTGTGGATTTTCTAGTATTGCCAAGCTATTTACTATTGGATATACCAGGTTTTGCTCGAAAAAACTTTTCCGTTTACATTGAAAATCAAAATCAAAACCAAAACCAACATCACAGTTACATTCACACTGTGTTACTCGAGTCACAATACTCTTTTGTTCACCATTGATTGGTATTATTACGTGGTATATCTCCACCACTCCCTTGAAATACCCAACCATAAACCACTTTTCAATCCATTTCTTATTATTCTGCAAAGATTGGCCAAGCACAAACGACTCTATTTTTGTCACCGAATCATTGTGATCAATTGGCATTTCCCAGTCTACAGAAATTTGTGTAAAAGTATTGCTTTGTCTCTGGAGACTCAAAAGTACCAGTTTGTGTTGTTCTATTTTGTTTGTTGGTAAACACGATGAGAGACTCATTACAATTTTGTCTGTACCTTTCAACACACCCGCATTTGTAATCTTGTAGTGTTGGTTTGCATCAAGGATTTCATTCACATGACACTTGTAAAGTCTTTTCAATTCAAACTTATTATTACTATTCCTACAAGAACAAGTATCAGCACATGATCCATTCTTTTCTTTTGTTGAATGAGTACAGATTCCAGAGTCATACATAGTTCTGCATGTTAATAGGATCAAATGGATTTCAAATTCGTATACTACCAGTACCAGTAATCCATGATCATGATCATCATCATCATCACCAAAACCACTTATTATAGCAGTGTTAATGGTAGATTGGTTTTGTATTTCACCAATATAAACCAATTTCTTTCCACTTTCAGACCCGAAAAATTCATTTACTTGGTCAATATTACAATTAATTCCCCCATCCTGCCCCACCAAAGTAGCATGTGAGAACCTTGTTGATGTCGATTCTATCAACATATTCAAACTGCTTTTTTTTTCATTTCCAATTCCAACTCCAATTCCAATTCCAATTCCAATTCCAATTCTAAGATTCAAACTAAAAACGTTTATCACTGAATGATGATGACTTTGACTTTTATCTCGATTGATAAATCTGCTAGATATGCATTTGTTCACCCGGACTCCACAACCAATGACCAAGTGATTAATCGAAACCAACGAATCTAAATTTACATTTGTTCCAAAATCATATGATCTCGCTGCACAAAAATCATCAATTTTGTTGTTCGTACTAGAATATACCACTTTTTTACCCGGAACTAGACTCAATACATTCCTCATTCCCTCTTTTGCCACAGTTTCCCCCCCTGGAAATTGAGCTCCAAAATATTTAGCAACATGTTTACTTGAAATATCATTCACAGTATCATACTGTTGAACATTCCAATCGTACAATTCAGCATTGTAAAGGCTTTGATCTATCAAGTACACTCTGTTTCTTTTATTTTCATGCAATATATCAAAATGATCCAATATCCAACTATCCATTATATCCACTAAATACTGGCTTTGATCCATATACATATACATATCTGCCTCTAAATCTGCCTCTACATCTGGATCTGCATCTGCATCTACATTCATCATTTTCATTTCTTCTTCCGCTCTAGTTTCAGCTAGCGATAAAAGTCGCCATTGATACTGCCGTTGCCACGAATCATAATACACAGCTCTTGCAGTCTTGGGTGATACAACCGTATCCTGTTTTGCTCTATTTTCCCTTTCTTTGCTGCTTTTGCACTTGTTTTTTTCTCCTGAAAACATCACTGAAACCAGTACATTGTCACATCCTTGCCCGCCAAGATATACTAGCTCTGTCATTGTCTTTATCTTGGCCCTCTTCACACCATTAAATCCACACACTACTTTTTTCATTTCCATCCTGCTTGCCACATTGTTATCACCACAATCAGTAAAACCAAATATGCTTTCCACCGCATGTTCTTCCTTGATAATCCTATCTACCACTGATATTACCAATGACCCTGTTTTCATTACATTACACTCGCCTATCCTTCCACGATTTGCACCTGTTTGCTGCTCATTAATATTGTTGTTCTTATGCTTATTTTTATGCTTATTTCTATCGGCATTGTTATTTGGTCTGATTATCTGCATTTCAATCCTGGGCTCTTCAGTCACTTGAACTAATACCAAATATCCATTGCTTGTAGTCATGTATATATTTTCCACCTCTTTATTTTTTGTCATCCTCTCACATTCCCCAATGCCTAGACTCCCGCTACTTGATAATTCCCATCCAACCACTTCTCCCAATGTAACCACTGATTCGTCTTCATACTGTAAATAAACAACTTCCTTTTCTTTGCTATTACATGGATTTTGTGGATTTTTTCCCTCTATATTTTCTTTGGTATTCTCTATGTCTATTTTCATACTCGTTGTACAATTTGAATCTGTTCCGCCTGCTTTTGTTTTTTTTAAATCTGTTTGCACTATCGCATTTTCCCACCATCGCTTCCCTCTACCTCTACCTCTACCCCTACCCCTACCTCCATCTCTTTCCCTTTCTCTACCTCCTCCTCTCGCTCCCCCTCCTCCTACACCTTCTCTACTCTCACTACTAATAGATTCTATTGATGTCTCATTTATCCCAGACGAAAGTGTTGCCTCACCCTCTACGAAACCATATCCTGTACTTTTATCCCGCTGTCCACCAACTGCGTCGCTTTTGCCAACTTTTCTTTTCCACCCAAAAATCTTCCCACTAATTGGAACTGTGTAAAAATTAACCTCCCCACACATCACCTGTAAGCCTTTTACAAACATCAGCGTTTCGTTTTTGGTAACCACTAACGCCGAATTTGCCATACTTTTTAGTGGTATCATCATTTTCGGTATCTGGTGTTTTGATAACGGCAACCGTCCCCGCACATCCGCCTCCCATACGACTTGCCCACTACTACTTGCTTCTTTTAACACCTCTAGTAATTGCAAATTCGCATCTCTTACCCCCTCAAACCCCAATGTCTCCATATCATTTTCTAATTCCATAAACGCACCCTCATCTTTTACTACAGATACCAGCAACGAGATTCCTATCTTCTTCAACGTCTTACTGGTTCGTTCTTTACCCAAAAAGCATATATCTGTAATCGTCCCTCCAAAATCTTCAAACACCAATTCCTTCACCACTACTTGCCTTATATCCTCCCTATTTACATCTAATATCAAAAGCTCCAGCTTCTCAGACATAATCGCTACTATACGTTCCTCCTGCTGCACCACTATTTTTTTTCTTTTGAAATTGTCGTTGCCTATCAGCTTCGTATTAAGCTGTCTCACCTCCCACTTGATCCCGCTTCTTCCATTGTCAATCGCCTTCAATAGTGCCAACCCTCCTTCTCCTCCCATACACAAAATTGTATCGCCTTCTTCCTCCAACTCCCTTGCTTTAATTATTTCTATATCTACTATCGCCGTGTTAGACTTTTTTTCCGCTACTTTCTTTAATCGGCCATCATGCATAACCCGATACAGCTCGATCTTGTATTTTTTCAATAATATCATTTCTGGTCCGTCAAAGCCCGAAAATCGCCCAGACAAGCTTTTTATTGTCTGTGAATTTTCAATTCTCTTATGTGCATATATATACCCACCTTCCGTCCCCAAATCGCAACCACCGTTCATCCTTTCGACATATTTTGTAAATTCGTTGTTTTCAATCTCCTTTTGCCTTATCAGTTCGGTATTCCATCTTTTATCATAACTACTGGTATTAAGCATCGAATTGACATCTTCAACCGTCGTCGAATTGTACTTGTATCGATATTTACCCTGTTTATCAATGTAATACAGCTGTTCATTTGTGCGTTCTGCCGCCCCTTCACTGTTCTCATCCCCAAATCCCGACCATTTCCTAGCCGTGACGCGATCTGTATCTACAATCGAGTTGTCACTACTATATATTTCATCCTCATACTCCCTATTTTCTATAAAATCCATACTTTTTTTTTACCTACTTTATATTTTTTCTAGATTCAATTTATGTTTTGTTGAATTGTCCATTCTGGAGAATATACTGAAGCTATTTTTTTTAAACGTTTTTTTCTGGATATAAAAAATGAAAATAAACCATAAATCGATTTCTAAGCTCAAACTTTATCCAGCTTTTTTTGTATTTTGATAGGAAAGTGTAGAGTGGAAAAAGTTTGCTAAACCTGAAACACATACAGTCACCAAGTCTTCTTGACAAACTTAACTATGAGTGGAGGGAAAGATAAGATAGGAGAGGAGAGGAGAGGAGAGGAGAGGAGAGGAGAGGAGAGGAGAGGAGAGA
>LSSK01000754.1:0-16464 GCA_001969505.1 Zancudomyces culisetae | reverse complement strand
TTTGGTTTTGGTCTAGGTTTACCAGCTTTAAACACAAGTCAATATTATACCCCGCTCTGTTTAAACGCAAACAAAACTCTTATGCTCTCAACTTGTTGGCCAATAACATTACCCAAAAAAATTTCAGCCCAGGCAATGGAATTGAGTGAAGCAAAAAATCCAGCAACATAGTTCGGGCAGCTAAACAAAATAAAACAGCACCAAAACGATAATAAAGCAATAACAAAAAGCCAAAATTTCACGTCGAGTTTTTGTTTCAATTTTGGCAAATAAAAATCCTAGAAATTATCGAAAATAATATTTTACGTTAAACAGGAACAGGTGTTTTCGCACTAAAACTTTAACGAAATAATGAAATTCAAGCCATAGAGTATTTTTATACTATAGAAATACACACAGAGAAAGGAGGGAAAAAAAAGTAATGAATGATGAAAGTAGAGAAACCGACTACGAGTCGGAATGGTACGAAGTCAACCAGAGCTATATCACAGGTACCGAATACGAAAATAAAGCGATTTTTAGCACGACCTTTGATTATGAAAACCCACTTGTTTGGGTTGGAGACAATTGGGTAACGCCACACTACTATATAGTATTTGTCTAGAAATTGTTATTGGGGTATATTACGTATAATGTGTGCAGCCTAGCCAGGCGCAAGACCCTACACTTTTACAAACTAATTATAAAAGTTTAAAAGAAAAAAAAGAAACAACTTGATGTATAAATTTGTAAATAGGGTCGAGTTTCTTCATATGTAATAAACAATGATATTGAGCCTCTAGATCAGTATAGTGGATTTGTGGTGACGACGTGCCCAATAAAGAGTTTAAAGGCGGATAAACGGGGAATATGGACACTTGCCGAAAACATTTTGCAATTAAGGAGTTGTGGTGGAATGATAAAGACAACAGTGAAGTAAGTATTCATTATTTCTTAAGTAGAATACTATTTCTTGAAAACTAGTAAAAACGAACGAGTAACACATAGATTAGAATAAGAGTGAGTATTTACGGTAAATTATTAAAATAGGGCCAACAACAATGAAAGTTTCGGGACATTCACACTCAATAGAAACAATGAGAATGAAATTATACTCACGAACGATCAAAGAAAGGCATATGTAGTGAATATGGATAGAGGAACAGTTCAGAAAACGGTACTAATTCTCTTGCTTTATGTTTATTTGAGCTTATTGAGTAGAATAATTTACACAGCGATTGTCTTTAAGGATAATTCAGATTATATATGGTAAAAGAAATTAACCAAAGGGATTAGTTTTGGCTGAAAATTACTTTTGATAAATGTAGTTTGAGGTAGAAAATGGGGTGACAGCACAAGATTTTAAAAAGGAATATATACTCGGGACAGCTACAGGATTGCTGGTATTAAGAGATCCCAGAATGAGTTACAAGATTACCAACTGGGTAGAAGCTTACAGTGGTGGTGTTGGATACATAAGCGAAGTCGGGAGCCATTTATTGACATCAGGATGGTCGATAATGTAAACAAAACACTTCTTTTTTCCCAATATACCAAAAATATCATATAGCATCGAACATAGATACATGAAAACAGGAATTAAAACCAAAATTAAAACATAGGAATAGTAGTAGCAAAGGGGACTGGAGTGTGAAGCTATTTGATGTGAGGAATTTGAAAAAGGTAGTTTCTGAATACAAAACGGTAGCACCCGCGCAGTTTTGCAATGATAACAAAAGGACCGAGGCTGTAGTAGCAGTATATCCAGATGGATATGTTGAAAAACTAGAGATTGTAGGCAGCGAGATACAAGGGGTGAATCTGTTCCAGGCAGAGTGTTACGAGGATGCGATGTTTACAGCAGGAGGGATGACGGCAAATGGCGAGGCAGTTGTAGTAGGGGACACACAGGGGATTATGCATTTATGGAGCAAGTCTAAAAATTCGCTGTTGCATGATATGGAGCTGGGTTCATCTGTACCAATTGCAACGAGCGGATACAAAAGAGGCTCGGCACCGTTTATGGTGGACGACGAGAGTGTCAGATTGTTGGATATAGGGCCATTACCTCATACGTTTGCATATTCTAGTGGGGGAGTAGCGGATATGGGTATGGGTATGGGTATGGGTATTGGTGTGGATGCGGATGTGGATGTGGGAGGGGGAGGGGGTATAGGTACGGGATTTAACATTGGTTCGGGGTTGAATAATAACGGCGACAGTAATGTGACACTTGGAAATATCAAGCTACTATCAGATGTACTGGGAAAGGAAGGGCAGTTATACGATGTGGGAAAACCAGTATGTCAGGTAACTGATAGCGAGTTCAGACAGGTAAAAATGCATGGGATGATAGGAAGTATTCCAAACTATACACGAAAGAAGCACAACCAAGTGGTAGTGGGCAGGGATTGGCGAAGGGAAAAGCTGGATGAAGGAAAACCGGGAATAAACGTCAAATTTAGATCACAAAAGGTTAGAAGTAACATGTATGCAAGTCAGGGGGAACGAGAAGGGAAAATCTGTGAGTACAAAGGGAAAAAAGACTCGTTGCACTCCCCAACGACAGCAGCAGAGTCGTCACACCTGCAAAATTCAACATCGATGTTATCATCGGGACTTTCAGGATCACCGACAGTGGGATCCAAATCCAAATCTCAATCCGGGTCTGGGTCTGGGTCCAGATCAAGGCCAGGATCAGGAGCAAGATCGGCGTTGGTGTCGGGTATATCATCAAAGACTACAGCTACAGAAAGGATAATGTCAAAGTATGATGCTAATGACTGTCGGGTACCACAACACTTCAAGCGGGTAGAGATTGAGTACAGCAAGTATGGAATTGAGGACTTTGATTTTGGAGAGTACAATAAAACTCAGTTTGGCGGATTAGAATCGAACATCCAGAATAGCTACATGAACAGTTTGTTTCAGGTGATGTACTTTATGCCAGAGATCCGCGAAATGACAATCTACCATAGTTGCACAAAATGTGAGTTGGAAAGCTGCTTGTTGTGTGAGCTTGGATTCTTGAATAGTATGCTTAGAGACAGTGAAGGTGCAAATTGCCAAGCAACCAATGTGCTGCGGCTGATTGGGTGTGATGCAAAGGCGGGAGCACTAAATATTTTGGAGCCGGAGCTTCCTAGTAGTAACAGTGCGCCGTTGCCATATACCCGGCTTGTTCAATCTGCGTTTCGGTTTATTTTGGAGACAATAAACATGCAGAGTCTTATCAAGCCAATAGAAAACAGCAGCGTTGGTGGTGGTCATGATGATGATGACGGTGGTGGTGGTAGTAATGGCAGTAATGTTGTTCCATTCAAGTACATTGAAACGGAAATGGGAATTCCAATTACGACAGAGATCGAATGTAGCGGTTGTGGGTATATAATTAGCCACAGCACTCGGGCGTTTGCAGTAGAGTTATCGCGTGGGTTTAGCGGGATGTACAATACTGACAATGCACTAATTAGCACAGCGCTAAAGTCAAGCATCAAAAAGATGCGTGAGCAGTTGTCGTTTGCCAGGCTGGTTGATCTGAGTCTGACTACAACCGAGAGCGGATCGGGTGTGGTATGTGCAAAGTGTAAATGCTATAATCGGGCCAGGCTATCCAGACGTCTTGCAGGATATCCAGGTGAATACATTGCGATAAACAGCCCACTAATACTGCCTACAGTTACGACCCAACGTACCAATACCGGACCTGGGGCTGGAACTGGGGCTAGCGCTGGCAGCGGAACTGGTATCGGTATCGGTGTTGGTATTAATGATTCTCTAAAGCAAGACAAAGGTGTGGCATCGGGACATTCGCAGGATACAGCGGGTGACAAATCGGATTGGTGGAAAAACCTACAGCCTGCTTTTAGTGAGGCGGGCAAGAATAGCTGTTGGGTTCCCGAAAAACTACATGTTATGGCCAACGCAGCGAACAATGGGTACATAGTAACAGACCATAAAGAAGCGACCCCAGTAGAAACGGACAATAAGGGCGACACGGGTAAAAGCTATGAATTACTTGCAATAATCTCAGAAATCAAGCCCAACCTAACATTTGACTCTATTGTTGCCGCCAACAGTGGATATGGAAGTGTTAGTCCAAGTCGGGACTCTATAAAACCAACGAAAAAAGCAATCATGGGACACGCCAAGACATCTAGTGGGAGCAGCATAGGTAGTAGTAGTAACCTTGTTGGGTTGGGTGGTGGTGATCTGGAGTCTGCACAGATATGCAGCAAAAAGGGTTATCTAGTGGTTCATATGTACGACCAAGCCACCAAGACGTGGTACCTGTTTAATGATTTTTGTGTGGAGCCTATTCCTAACCAAAATGTTCACCAAATATTCCAATTTGCGTCAGACCAGCGGGTACCCAGTATTTTCTTCTACCGAACAACAGGCGCTAGTGCCGATGCAAATACACATCAGCTCCAGGCCCTAGATTACCTGAAATCTCAGTTTACTGAGCCGATAGATCTGTTTAGATTATCGTCATCACTTGATAACTCCGAGTCGCAGTCCAACAGTGAGGATGAAAAAAACATTTCAAGATTTATTCAATCTGGAAATGTTACAATGGCAAAGAAACTACAAGGTAAAAAACAAAAGGCCTCAAAGTTCAAACAAGGAAAGCAGCAGCTGCAAGGCGGTGCCAAGCCGAAGGGCAAAGCTGCCAAGCCCGGCAAAGCAAACAGGCTCATCAACGCAACGACCACAGCTTCTCCCAGAGATAGTGGTGGTGGTGGTGGTGGTGGTGGCAAGGAACCACATGATCCAAGCAAGGCGGTGTACCCTCTAACTCTGGAGGAACTTGACCAAATCCAAGCGGGTACATTTGTGTGTGCCATGGATGCCGAGTTTGTTTTGTTGGCGGATGCGGAAACCGAAGTGCATAGTTCTGGAGCTTTGTCGCTACATCGACCAAAGACACATAGTCTGGCGCGGCTGAGTGTAGTTCGAGTAAATCCAGTAACTGTTACCATACCTACACTTGCATCTGTATCTGTACCAGCATCAGCATCAGAATCAACATCAACATCAGAGTCAACATCAGAATCAACACCAACAGAGATCCCCAACAATGGTACTAGCATAGTGATAAATTCTGGTGTGCCGTTTATTGACGATTATATCTTGACAACGGTACCAATTGCAAATTATTTGACAGAATATTCAGGAATCCGCGAGGGTGATTTGGATCCAGCTACGAGTAATTACAATCTTGTTTCATTCAAACACTGCTACAAGAAGCTGCGGTATCTTGTCGATAACCATACTACGTTTATAGGCCACGGTTTGGAATCTGATTTTCGGACAATCAACATCCATGTACCCAAACGCCAAGTTGTCAATACTACTGTGTTGTTCCAGTCGCCCAAGTATTTGAGGTAACATAAATTAAATTAAAACAAAACAAAAACAAAAACAAAAATCTATTTATCTATTTATCTATATTAACACTAATATTAACTTTGCGATAGGTTGGTCAATTTGAAATTTTTGGCTTGGTACTTTTTGGATACATATATCCAACAATCCGAACATTGTAGTATAGAAGATTCAGTAACTGTAAGTTACTCGCTATCATTATCATCATTATTACCATTATTATTAAAAAGATATTTATAAACAATTATAAAGAAATTAAAATATTAAAAAAAAGGGAGATTGGAGGGGAGGGAAGGGGGGGTGGTGGAGTTTAGCAATATTAATAAATTTTGTTTTGATACTAAAATAGGCATTAAAGCTATATAAAAAATACCAAGAATTACAATCGTTGGGCTTGTTTGAGTCAAAGTTAGAAGATATGTACCAGAAGGGTTTTGCTCTTGGTTGGAAACCTCCACAAGTATTACCACAACCACCTCTATCATACCCTGTTTCTACTACCACTACTACTACTGCTACCACTACTGCTAGTCCTGCTAATACTTTTTAATATCAGTCATCGGACTCACTTCATTCTATTCTATTCTATTATAATCTAATCTAATTTTTATTTTTGACTACAGCTAGACTTGTCTTGACCCAACTTGTTTTGGTTTTTAATATATATTACATTTACACTTCTTGTCTTATTTCTTTATGACTTTGTATTCCCATTAGTTCATATTCTATTTTATTAATCGTCCAGGTCCTTTTTGGTATCATTTAAATACTCGAACCGTTTAACTAGAACTATACCACTTTCTTCATTAGTATCCTCACCTCCATGTCTACTACTACTACTACTACTACTACTGCCTTTGGCATCGCTATTGGTGCCAACTCGTTTTGCATTAAAACAATTAATCCCTCCTCCACTCTCAGCACCTGCAGATGAACCCTCTTCCTCTCCCTCTGACACCATCACCATTTTCTTCTTCTTGGTCTCCGTTGTCACCAAAATACTACCTGGCCTCCTCGTCGTATCATCTCCGTCTCCATTTTCTGTACATGGTGTGTCCTGAGCTTTGATTTTGTAGTTGGGGTTGAAAATATCTATATTTCCCCACCTGACTTTAACAAAATTCTTACAAGGCGTATTGCTATTCTTTTCATGCTGTTTTTCCATACTCGTTTCCATGGTATAACTCTCTAACACATCTAATTCCCTTTGGTTAACCATATCGCTGTTGTCATTATCTAGATTAAAAGTGCTTTCTTCTAATACTCTATCCATTCGTGAAGCATTTGTGAGTTCTGAGACACCGCCTTCCTCTTCGTGTACACTTTGATTGTTTCCTCCATTATCAGCCGGAATTAAAAATGTATCTATTATTTTTGGATTATCAGATTTGCAGACAAGCTCCTGGCTAACACTACCATCCATACCCACGCTTTCTTCAGACTCCCACATTCTTTTATACATCACATAACCAATTTCTTCTTTTTGTTCTTCCTCCTCTTCTTCTTTACCTTCTTCTTCATTACCACAATCATCGCTCGCGTCAGGACATCCCGGATCTACTTGTTCGTTTACATCCAGTTCCTTTTCTTCTTCATTCTTTTTTTTGGATATGCCAGTGTTGCCCCCTTTATCTCCCGTGGTAGTTTCAACCTGAACGAAATTAGCAGGTCGCTCAACGTTAAGCTTGATTGTAACATATCGTATGTTGCAGTGCATGTACTTTGAATTCATACGTGTATTCAAACTGGTTAACCGATCAATCTGTGAAGGTTTCATTGCCATTAACCCTCCTCCACCCCCACCACTAATGCTTTTCTTGGTTGCTAACACTGGCTCGCTTTTCTGTGCCTCTGTGTTGGAAGTATACCTATTTTCCGTTTGTATACCAGCTGCTATTTCATTGGTTTCTGGTGTGGACTCCTTGGAGGAACTAGGCGATAATAGCGATGTTCCTATTTCTGATTTTTCAACATTATTATCTGTGGCACTAGAATTACCGTTGGTTGATGGCATTGTTTTTCCTTGCTGTTCTTTACGGTGCCGAAGTCTACTACTTAATCCCTCTCTACTTCCTATAGAACTCTTTTTCCTAGGTTTTTTATCCTGTACTTGTTCCTGATTCTGATCCTGATTCTGACCATGTGCTTGCTCTTTGGCCTGTTCAGCTTGTTTTACTTTTTTCTTTTGTTTTTGTTCCTGCTCTTCTTCTTGTTGTTTTTGTTGCTGTTTAATATTTTGAAGGGTTTCTACTATAGTTACGTTACTATCGCTATCTAGTTTTGCAAAGTCAGCGTTATCAAATTCATTATTCTCGGAATTAACTATAAATTTTGAATCTAGCTGAAATTCACCACCGTCTAGTTGGTAGTCTAGTTGAAGGTTGCTGATTTTTGCCAGTGCAGAATCGAGAGTACTTGTTTCAAACGTGTTCTTATCACTTTTACCATCGGTAGTTGTAATAGTGTTCACATCTGGTGTGGATACTGAGGAATTTAGGGTAGATGAAGAAGGTGAGACCAAAGTTGAAGCAGAAGCAGAGGCAGAGACAGAATCGTTGCCGGAAACGGAGGTGGACACTGGATATTTTATCGCAGTGCTTTCCTTGGCTTTTTTTTCATATAGAGCTATTCTCTCCATTACCGAAACCATGATATTCTACTGTTGTGCGCGTGCGTGCGTGTGTGCGTGCGTGTGTGAGAGAAATATTTTCGCAATTTTTAGAATAAGCGTGGCTGTATTATTGCCATATGTAGTCTATTAGTTTTTATATTAGCAAGTTGTATATTTAACTCTCAAGGGATTTTTTTTTCTTGAGAATAGTAATATAAATAATTATGGTATAAAAAAAGACAGTATAATAAATGTGTGAATTTTTTGTACCTTTGAAATTTTTTTTTATTATTATTTTTATTATTATTATTATTATTATTTATGTTCTTACATAAGATGAGCATATTTTAGAATTTGTGTTGTTGACAAAATATAAATGCAGTAAAAAAAAAATAGCAAAACAAAAATAAATAATTAGTTTGTAAATTCCAACTGTTTTCATGAATTAAATTATAGAACATTAAATCTGTGGATAGATTTGGTTCTAGTTTTCAACTGTTGATTTGTAACCTTTTTTTTTCTTTCTTTCTTTCTTCTCCTCCTCCCTCCTAACCTCTGTTTTCACGAGTAAACTTTCACCATTATTTTTCAATATAGTTTGGTTATTATTTATTGTAATGGCGAGATATTTATTTTGGTATGAAAGAAAAGGTGGGGAAAGGAGAAGGAAAAGAAGAAGGGGTAGCACTGTAAAAAATACTACACACAAAATAGCAACCATAAGGATATTGTAAAATCGATTGTGGTGTTAATAGAGCCGGTCACTCGTTCCTCTTAACCAGGTATTTGCCGAGCTTACTGTTACAAGACCAGCTTATGGTTACACATAAGATCTTTCAACACAATATATCACAACACAAAGTATTTGCGTTGTAATCATATTTTTATTTTTATTTTTATTTCCATTTTAATGGTTTGAAAACTACCTCGAGGTATTTATGAATACCACCAAGGTGGTAACAAAAGTAAGTAGGTGTTACAAGATAATTTCAAGCCATGCACTCACCAGAAATCATGTAAGAGTAAACAAAAGAATCCTTATACAACACAACCATAGTTACCCACTTTTCACTAATCTACAAGATACATTGTTTTGTTGCTTGTGATATTCTCACCTAAATTCGTTTTATCTTGCCTTGAAGTTTTTTTCAACCCAACCCCCCTTCACGCACCCAGTCTAACTCTAACACTTCCCTTCCTCCCCCCCCCATATTCCACACACACATACACAATCTCTCTCAACTTTATCTCGATCCATTTTTAATTTCTGACTGCTAGCTTATTACAATGTTTTTTCTTTCTTTTGTAGGAATTTTACTCTACCATTATATTCCAGAACATTATATTTAGTATCGAATAAATATAACTATTTTCTTCTTTTTTTATTCTTTAGAAAGAAATTTCTCTAGTCAATAACCAAAAAACAATAAATTGATTTCAGTGTCTAGATCCAAAAATACATTTACTTTTGGCTAGTAAACTAAACTAAACTAAAACTATCCATACCCTAGGTATTGTTTTCTAAATATGAACAGTAATAAAGATAAAGAATAACATTAGAGACCATTTATCAATTATTCTCTCGTCTTTCCTCTGGCTTCCTGCACCCTTCCCCATCGCACCCCCCCACCACAACAAATTCAATAAATATAAGGACTAGACCTTTTTATTCTCTCGCTCTTTCCCCACCCCTCACCCCCTCCATGTCCCCCCAATTTTCCACTCCACGATTCTATTTTCTTTATTCAATGTGAATTATTAATTTAATTATGGAATAATCTATATTCTAGATCATAATATACCAAAAATATATATAAAAAAACTTTTATTTTGGTATTGTAACCGCCATAAAAGATCATTTCAGTTTCATTTGGTTTCGGAATTGATAAACTCGATGTGTTTTTCATTTCCACCCAGTATTAAAAATATCCCAACTATATATATATATATATATATGCCATAAATGGTAAAAGCCCAAAACTAAAATAAGTTGCTAAATATAAAAAATCCAGCTTGTGGACGATCGTTTTTGATCTTGATTACAAACTAATCGTAATTCAGGTTTATAACAACAAATGATAATTTTATAATCAATTACTCAGTTTTTTGTTTTTTGTTTTTTGTTATTAGTTTTAAATCTTTTTTTTGGAGTAATGGGTAAGTGGAGAGGAGTGCGTAAGAGAGAGAGGAAGGGGTGGAATGGCCGGGAGGTGGGTGGGGAGGGGGGGTTATTGCTAAGCTTTTATAAAATACATATTTAATTATCTAATACTCTTTTTGTAACACAAGAAAAATGTATATTGTACGTTAAAACTTTTTTTTTCCTTCCTTCCCCTCTGTCAGAATACACCCATCCGTATATTTATAATTTATATATGTCTATGTAAATGTATATATATGTAAATGTATGTACGTAATTTGTTAAAAAGTAAAAATAACCTAAACTATTATCGATCTAGACTATAAACTAGTCTGAATATTTTACAAATTCAATACTTTAAACATAAATCTCTCCAGTAACATATAAAATCCTTGCAACTAAAGGGGAATTTTGTTGTGGTTTCAGTTTTATATGATCAATTACTATTTTTAAAACAAAAAAAAAAAGAGTCGCTCACACGCTTCTTTTATTCTATTATTTCTAACCATAATCTCTTTTATCGTGAATACATTTCACAATTTTTATTCCTAGTAACTCAAAAACACCAATTCAAGCTGAATTGAATAAAATTGTAAGTAATGTGATGTGATGTGATGCGATGTTATATGGGTGTGGGTGTGGGTGTGGAAGGCATTTTCCAATCAACAAAATAGTTTTTAGAATTTCATTGTTTTCTACTACCTTGTTATCCTCCAACTTTTATAAATATACATCATTGAGATTATACAAAAAAAAATTTTATTCCACAAGTTTAAAGATGTTCATTTCATTTCATTCAAATATTTAGACAAATGCAATATTATAAACTAGATTAACAGTAAACTCTTTAACACCAACAATAAAAATAAAAATAAAAACAAAAAGAATCAAAATAGGAAATAGGAAACAGGATTATTCAACAAAATACTGGCGGTTAGACAGATTAAGCAGACAAACAAAATCAATGTCCAAAAGATCAGAAAGTCCAATCAACTTATCATTGTCGTTCTTCTTGCTCCCACCAACATAGTTATACATTGCAGTATCCCAAAAAATCTTTGCCGATCCCATATCGTAATTCAATCCAACTACGTACCCACAAACACCTGGAGGAAGTAACAAACCTTCATTGTTGATGAGCTTGACATAGTCGCCAAGATCAAATACCTGGTTGGTCAGGCGCAGGCGGTTGTCAGATGGTTTTAGAACCGCTTGGCATCGAACATTGCGTTTTTTGATGACATAGTACGGAATGTTAGTTGGTGGTTTGGAAGAAGCAGTAGGAGAGTTGGGGTCGTTGCGGCGGCGGTGATTAGATTTAAGAGAAGGAGAAGTTTGGAGCCAACGCAGCTGTGAGTCGGTAAAGTACTGATTGTTGGCGCTTTCAAGAGAAGGAACGGAATTGGAAACCAACAGTTTGGAAACAAAAGTACTGATCTGACCCAGGCGCTTGAGAGTCAGGCCAGCATCAACAAGGTTCTCCAGAGTTGTAAACGTTCGTGTAGAATTGCTACTCTTGCTAGTAAACAACTTGTCAAGAATAAGCAGATCCGGTTTAAAGCTGTGAAAGTATTGCTCAAATAACCCAACAGCCTTTCGTGAATACGCCCACCCATTCTCGTTCTTGAAAGTATACCCAGGCACTCGCAGGTTTTTCGCATCGACTTTTAGTGATAGACCCAGAACAAACGAGGATCGGTCCGACTTGGTTTTGAAATATGGGTTGTCAAAGATCATTGACGACGCCAGCCGAGAAATAGTCAGACTGCTAACCCCAAAGCGCCGGCCAATAACAAACGATGGATAGTAAGCTGTATCATCGTCGTCAGGGTTATAGGCGTGGTGGGGATGTGGAGGGGGCTGAAGTGCCTTGTGTCCCAGCCTAGCAACGGTGTTGTAGACGGCGTAGTCCTTGGGCACACCAAGTGCACCACTGATAGTATTGTTGTGCGCGTTGACTTCATGTACAAGGAAATGCCCACCGTAGAATGGTCGCGAAAGGAAGTACGCATGATCCATGCTGCTGAACTCTTCTTGTGCGTTTGGCAAATATTTCTCCTTGTATCGTGGATCTTCGGCCCACTCGGGCAACATCAACTTCTCAGCTCCCTTAAACTGTGATCTCACCGATGCAAACCGGGCCTGAATCGCGGGTCGGGTAAGCACAAGTGCAAACGGATGGGTAAACGCCCATTCGTGGCACAAATTTGGATCGTGTAATTGCGTAGCATGTCCAGCTTGTCCATAGGTGCGCAATAGCGAACCGTCTTCTGTCAACACCATCTTTTCAAACGGCAACACATGCACCAATATCTGCGTTGATGCTGATATGGCTTGTTTTGCTCGGAGCTTGTACGAAATCGAGTCGGCTCGTTTCTGCCATTTCGAATGTGCATTTGGCGCTGTAAATGGTCGGAAATCAACTGCATTATGTCCCTTGCCTCGGATATACAGTCCATGTACTGTAGACACTCCTACCACTTTAGCTTGACGGAGGTATGGGTATCCCACAAACACTTGTCCATCACCCTCAGTATATAGCAACCTCCCAATGGTTTGTTCAATGTCATCACTACTGTATCCCGGTTCAATTACTCGCACCATCACTGTCATTCCCTTGGCTGAGTACCCAAACACTGTCACTCCATGGTTTCCCTTATCAATGCTGTGCGCTATCGACTGCAGTGTTGGAAACCCTGGTAACATCCCAATTCCCGTTCGCGTCCCTTTAGTCAACCCTCTCTTAAGCTTTTCGCGAGGCAGCCAACTGGGGACCTCATATTCAATCACCTCACAGTCAACATTCCGAAGATTTGGAAGTATTCCCGGCAATGTACTGGCCATCCCTGCCGAATCCTTCATAAACTTGTATGAAAACAAATATGCCTTGCCCCGTTGGTTGCGCTGTTTCTCCTTGGCATCCAGCTTGGATAGCTGCGATTTCATCGCACGGATAATTCGCTCCATATCCACAAACTCCAGCAACACCACTGCCTCCCAATCATTCCTCTTGCCATTCAGATCTGTGCTGAACTCCTCGGGATACAAATCTACAACCGGCGATTCCTTGTCCAACATCAACCATTGCAGTGGGCGTGGAACCAGCGAACTGGATCCTGCTGGTAGAACCACCATCAGCTGCTCAAGTGGTTTGTATGGCTCATCCCTCTTAAACGTTATTTTCTCAAATTGCTCCACCCCATACTTTTCCAAATCACTCACCATTGGACTATAGTGGTAGCAATAATAGTATCTCCACGATGGAACTCCTTGGTAGTAGTACTGTAGTACCCACATCAGCACCTTCACATATTCCTCCACTACTTTTTTCACTCCATCATTGTCCCTTATTCCCATCTTTTGCTCATAGTATTCCGCTTTCCACTTGGCAATCCTCTCTTCCTCTTCCATCACACTTCGTTGAATTTCTCTTCGATACTTTTTCATGGTCTCACTAATCGCTTTACCATTCATTTCATATACTCCTCTTTTCTGTGTTTCAA
Source organism: Zancudomyces culisetae (assembly GCA_001969505.1). Taxonomy (NCBI): domain Eukaryota; kingdom Fungi; phylum Kickxellomycota; class Harpellomycetes; order Harpellales; family Legeriomycetaceae; genus Zancudomyces; species Zancudomyces culisetae. Next base: position 2,843 of record LSSK01000754.1, on the reverse strand, counting down.
ATAAATCTCCCCTTCTCATATTCGTAACTCTGATTAATCCCGCTCCCCCTCCCCCTCCTCCCATAAAATCATCATCAGATTCATCACTGTTTTCGTAAACACCTGCTTCTCCACTCATCCTAATATCCTCCTGTACATCTAATCCCAACTCTCTTCCTATCTTCACTACCATCTCATACGCTATTCCACTGTTTCTTGGCCCAAGCAACAGCTCCTGTGTTTTTTCTTTGTTTCCCTCTTTGTTTATTGTCAAACAAAACTTCTCTACCTGGTCAATAATCATCTCCATCTCCTCCTCAATTTTCAACCCCCCTTCCATCCCCATCCCCGAGTTTTCTCTCTCATAATACTCCACATCCAATACCTTCATCTCTCCCAAAAACTTCTGAAACACCTTTAAATCCAACTTTCCGGCATCATGCAAATACCCTCCTATCTTTGCTCTCGACTTGCAGTACATTTCTACCAGTCTCTCCAACATCCCCTCTCCAAGATGAAACCCTGGTAAGTGCCTCATAAAATCGTTACCCACAAGCATTGTCAACATAACAAAATCATCTATCACTCTTTCAATATCATATCCTACATCTCCCTTCTGATATTCTACCTCTTTAAGTACCTCGAACTCATACTCCAAATACTCCCTAACCAATGACAAGTGTAACAAATAAAACTTTTCTGCCTCCTTTTTGTTTTTATCTGATGCTCTGCTTCTGGTAAACCTCACCTCCTCTCTCAACAGCGACATATGCGGCTCATGCAGTGTCAATCCTAAAATCATCAAATCTGCATCCAACCCATACAAACAATGCCGCGTATTTGACGGATGCTCTTCCTTGCTTTTCTGGTACCTTATGAACTCCATAATCTTATGTTCACCTTCTCCTGGAACATCACTTCCTGAAAATATCACTTCTACATTTCTCCACCCCAAATCCTCTGTAATCTTCTTCCTGATAAAATATCCAAGATGTTCGCTAAGCCTTCGCATGAACTCAGTCCCCGGCGTGATACAGTTCGAGTCAAACTCCGTGTCATTTGCCACTATTTCTCGCCCCTTTCGTTTTTCCTTCTCTCTAAACTCCCGCACCTCTTTTACTTTTCTGAACCGACGTGCTCTTTGCTCATTCATCTTTGCTCGCGGCGCCACCCCATCTACCGCCAGATAAAACACATTCTTTGGCTTGATCTTGTAAAATATTTTTTCAATATACTTGAATATATCGTAAAACATTTCATTCTCCGTCAGCCCTAAATTTCCATCTCCCTCATTGCTGTGTGTACAATGATGTACAATACCATTCATATCCAAGTATAAATTATCTATTTGCACATTTCCCACAAACCCATTCCACTTTATTATCCTTGTTTCATTTTCATTTTCATTTTTTATATAAAAAAAATACCCTACTTTTTACACAAACATGAATCAATATTCGGAATTGTATTTACCAAACTCTGGAATCGTGTCCTCCTCTACAAGCTGTAGAATTGTTGGGTATCTTTCACTATTTTATGTTCAGAAACATTAATTATAATTCTATAAACATTCTGTTGGTTTTTTCTTTTTACTATACATGTTTTGTAAATCACAATAATAAATTACCCCAGCCATCTGAAAAATTTCGGAACTCCCATTCTTCACTATGTTAATTATTAAAAGTTCAATGCAATATTCTTGTATATAGTTTTATAAATAACCTATTAAAATATAAAAGTCTTTATATTCTTGTTTCTTTTTCTTATTTCCCAATTTTTTTTGTTACTTTATCGTACCTTTTTTTTCAAATTCCTATTTCCTATTTCCTATTTCCTATTACGTTTACATTTTGTTCCTGACAATCGCGAGAATTAGTGGTTAGATAAAACTGCGGATTATGATTACGTGTATTTGAGCTTTCACCAGTAAAATCCAATTTAAAAAAAATCTGTATTTTGTTTTTTTTGACTGTTTAACCATTTTTGTACATTCAAATCATGGGACTATTCCAATTTTGGTGAATAGCCTTGTCCTGTCCTTCCTAACATACAACAATATAGCAAAAATATAGCTAGTTACCCACAGTTATAACAGGGCATTTTATTTTCAATGAATCCTTTCCTAGTGAATCCATCTAAAAGTAAGAAAAGGTTTTTATAAACAATTAACAAAAAATAAAACACACAACTACCCTTTGTCCAATTCACCAAACAATTTGGTATCTTTGCTACACCATATTTACATATTCCTTCATTATTTATACTATAATGTGTATATTTAAAAGCCAGATATAGATAATCATAAAGCTTAAATTAAGTATATCAATATTTTAGAGTACAAGTGTTACAATAATTTGCAAGTGAGATTACTTCAAAAGTAGATTTGTATGTTAACTCAGAATAGTAAAAGCGAGTCGGTGGCTTGCAATGGTGTCCTCAGCTAATAACAATAAAACCTGATAATAGTAAAGCCAGTAGAAAAAAAATTCACCGAAAACATCAGGTCCGTTAGATTAGATACCTACTTTCCGCCCAATACAATTCCTGTCCTTTCCTTACTCCCTCCTATCCGAAATTTATCTCAACAGTTCTGTGTGTTATTATGAGAGCAGTTCATACATGTGGTCAAATCCAAGGCGTTAAAAAAATAAAATGTAAGACACATTTAATCACTCCTATTCTTTAACCTCTACAAAGTTGTAAAATAAAATATTATTAATGAAAAGCAAAAATGGCCTATTGGGAAATTTATGGGGAGGTGGAGAGCTGCATTTATTTAATATATTCCAATAACTGGTTATATCCGAAACGCAAAAGATGTGCATTTAATTTGCCAACCCTAATATTAAAGCTTTGAAAATAAA
>LSSK01000753.1:0-34772 GCA_001969505.1 Zancudomyces culisetae | reverse complement strand
CTACTAAAAGAGCTAAGGAATCCTCCATGAGCCTTCCTTTGTATATATATATAATATTTATTAATTTTCACTATTAACCTATTTGCTTGTCCAGCTTAATTTGGTTAATATTTTTTTTTTCTTCATCCATATTTGGTCGCATTTTCCATACTCATGTTTTTACTCTTATGATAGTTGATATATACTAATATTATTAAATTCATTAATGGTGTTTTTTCATTTTATGATTTTTCTTTTGAAATTTTGATAATAATATTTCCGACATTTTGTGATCAGAAATTTAATTCATGTTTTTGTTTGTTGAAATAATAGTTAAAACGAATTTCATCATTTTCATTTTTATAATTCCCTTTAAATTCTTTATCTTTCCAAAGTAATTGGATTTTCTAGATCTTATACCCAGAACACTCGACACTACCGTTGCTTGTTATTAAAATTTTTATACCCAGTTTTAAATTTTATCTTTAGGAAAATAGCTCCTTAATAACATTAAATAATGCTAACAACCTCATTGAGTGTTTTAAAGAAGCAAAAAATATTCGTGTTGAGAAACATAATATAGTTGAATATAACCAAATTTTCGACACGAGAAAATTTGCTTCTTAAAAAATCTTTTGTAAATTGAGTTTCAAATACGATTTAAGGCTCTGGGTTTTGACTGCTAATAAACGGGATTCTACTAGGTGGTTATATTGGTATATTTCGCATAATTGTATTGAATGGAGCATAGAGGAATATGCAGTACTAAACTATGTTATTATATCTGTACCACTATACGACACACTTGATAGCGAGGTTATTGCTCATTTTATTACCGAGTCAGATGTAAAGGTAGTTGTTTGTATAAACGAAAAGGTTAAGTTTTTGATAAATAATACACGCGAATCATAAAAATTTTACATATATTTGTAGTATTAATGAAGTTTCTGATGAACTGAAAGCAGTAGTGAGCTGGTAAAACTTAAGTAATAAGCTACAAGAGGTTGAAAAGAAAGAAAATAATTGTTCTAATGGCTATCAAACTCAGGCTACATGGATCCGACAGTAGCGATCTGCTATGCCAGAGGAACAGCAGGAGTACTGAATGGAGTAATACTCACTAAAAAAAACTCTTTGAGTCAAACAGAGGCTCTCGGATTTAGATTTGAGAATAATGTTATTTGTAATATAAATAGCAGTTATTCATATTTATCCATACGTCCATTAGCACATGTATTGGAGAGATTCCTAGTTTAACTATTGGCTTATAAAGGATGCGTTGTCTGTTTTTTGCGTGGATCTAACCAAGTTAGTTGATGATTTGATTGAACTTAGACCTACTATTTTTGTTACCATAAATAGAATTTTTATATGAATTAGAGGGAAAATATTATACAAAATTCAGAAAAAGAGCGGTATTGTCTCTGAAATGTTTGACATGAGATTTAATTTGAAAAAAAACCTAAAAATTGGAATAAAAAATCATTGGCTATGGGACACTCTTATTCGATAAAATTAAAGAACAACTCGGTGATAGAATCAAGTTGATTATTTCCGGGTCGGCACCAATATCGGTTGAGGTTCTAGAGTTTATAAAAATATGTTTTAACTGCCAGGTGGTTGGATTGTATGGTCTGACTCAAACTACTGGTGCAGCCTGTTTCGGATTTTCTGATGAAAAAGATACTGGAATCGTTGGCAGTCCTTGCCCAATGATCATGTATGAACTACCTGACTACAGATAAACCCTATCCGAGGAGAGAGGTTTTGATAAAGGGAAACTCGGTTACTCCTGGTTATTACAAACAGCTCGAGAAAACTGCTTAAGCATTTACAAGTGATGGCTAGTTTCATACTGGGGATATTGGTATGATTAATGACAAGGGTAGGTTTGAGATAATTGGTAGCAAGAAGAGTCTATTCAAACTATCACAGCGTGAATATGTTGCTTCAGATTATATTGAAAACACATATTCCGATAACCCAATTGTCACTAAATCCTTTGTATATGGCGAATTACACAAATAGTACTTGATTGCAGTTACTGTGCCAGAAATGTCAATGTTAGAGAAATTCTAAAATGGAAGGTTTATTTTGTTTGACAAAGATGTAACCGTTGAGCAAATGTGCATCAAAGGGAAGATCGAAAAGCAGTTTTAGCCGAATTGAACGCATTTGGCGAGCAAGAGAACATAAATGTTTTGAGTGTATCAAGTATGTGTACCTCGAACCCAAACAGTTTGAGATTGGAGAGACACTTACACCAGCTATCAAGCTCAAGCAAGATGAAGCCAGATATGTTTATGCAGATATCATGGCCTGATTTTATCTTGAAGTTGGTGACATTTGATATTAAATTTAAGCATACACGAATATATAGCTGTACATATGTAGTTTTAACTAGAATTAGGTTATCTAATTTTTTATTTCTTGATCGGTTTGATTTTTTAACCATACCTATCCTCTCCCCTCCATTCCATACTGCAACAATCACTAGCACTGTTAGAATCTAGTATCTAAAATCTAGTAGCAACCTCTTTTACTTATCTCGTAGTTATCTTAATTTTATAAACTACATCTTATACATAAGTGAAATTGAGCTGTGAGTAGTTTTATAGATTTTAAACGGTTAAACGCACTTTTGATATTATATATGAAACAAAAATTAAAATTAAAAAATAGTTATCAATAATCAAGATAGGTCTTCATCTTTTTGCCTCACAGTTTTTTTTATAATAAGAATTTCATTTGTTTCTGCCTTTCTTACTCAGCTGATGATCTCTCATTTCTTTTGTAAACTTAACCCTTCATGTAAATTAACCTTCTTCAGCTCCTTTTTTGTTTTTTTGTTTGTTTTACATCTTTCAGTTTTTTTTTTCGATTGATATTTTCCCGAGAAAAAACACGTAGTAAAATATACTTTCTTACTACACAAAAGTGTCCTATCCAGTTTTCTTCAATTTATTTATCTACACATCTATAAAAATATCTGAAAATGGAACAACACCCTACCCGATACATTGTTCTGTACTATTATTCTTACATGTTTGATCTAACATTTAGGTTATTCATGCTGGTGAATTTACCTGTTTGGCATTATACCATTAATGGGTTGCATACAAAGTATTTTATTTGACATTTATCAATACTGAAATTTTCACGTGACAATTCCGATTGTTTTTAGGTCATAAATTTATGAGCTGTGAAAATAAAGGATGTAAAAGCTCAAGCCGTTTATATCAAAAGTTTCAATACGAAATATTCGTCAATTCACTTGTTTTAAAAACTAAACCAGTGAAAATTATTGACAGTATGCACATGTTTAAAAAAAAACAAAAACCCATTACTTCACTTTAAAACCCTTAAATCACCCCTTTGACTTTTTATGAAACAATGTATTTCGGGGGAGGGGATGAAAGGGAAGGGGTGTATAATGATTTACTAAACATATTTAAGCAAAGCAAGCGATAACTACTATTTTTTTTCATAATAATCAATTCAGTTTAATTCGGTTATACTAACTTTTTTTTTCATTTTGTAGCTTTTAAGTTGGAATTAATATAAATCCACAAAGCCACTTACCGAAACCAGAGATATCCCAGTAATACGAATTACTTTTTCATAACTTGAAGAAAAATGACGGACTGGTTGGGTTTTGCCTACCCCAAAAACGGGACCAAGGATGAACAGCTTAGCTACTTGGCCAAAATCGATAAGCTTAGAAGTGAATCCACACATTCCTATAAAAAAGACGGTCCCAGAGTTCCAAACTGGTCACTAGAAATGCAAATAACGGTAGATCGATTCAAGTATGAATTCAAAGCGCTAAAATCAAAAAGTCCCGTAGTTATCACAGAGGAGAACTTTAATGCTGAACTGGTTGGAAATGCCTTTTATACTCTAAGACATTTTGTGACAGATATAGAAAAGGCAAATAAAAAAGCCAAGCATGAGGTTCATGATTGGCCATACAGTACCAGTAGTTATGATAGCGAAGGTATTTGTGATATTGATACAGTTGCGCAGAGACTTCCAATTTTTGCGGGTATAATTGATCAGGATCGCAAAGCAGAAAATAATGGTGAAAATCCCGGGGCTCACCACTATGCCGAGGTTGTTGCTTCTGACACTATAATTGAAGCTATCGGTGACCAGAAGAAAGCATTGTCATTAGACCCACTAAATGAACACGAAGTGGTAGTAGTTCATTATCATGGTGGTGGCTATTGCATTGAATCTCCAGGGGTTTATCGCACATCGGCGGCAGAGCTGAGTAACATTGCAAATTATCGTGTGATCTTACCGTACTATAGATTGGCTCCAGAGCATCCATTTCCAGCGGCAATCTATGATGGATACATGTTTTTAAAGTACTTGCACAAGTTGGGCTACAAGCCGGAAAACATTGTCTTTTTTGGTGATAGTGCAGGCGGAAATCTCGTGATGGAGCTATTGTTGGTGCTGAATGCACTTGGCGAAGCTCAACCAAGAGCATGTATTTCTTTTTCACCATGGTCAGATCTGTCTGTTTCAACAGAGGCTTGGAAAAGAAATGTAGAATATGATTTTCTTGCGTACATCCCCATGGATAATGTTCGTAACTCATCCCGCTTATATGTTGCACCAGGAGAACCGTTAACTGATAAGGTTAGAGAAATGTTTAAACAGCCGTTTGTAAGTCCCAATTATGGCGATTTTTCTTTCCCAGGGTGTGCTCCTATGTATGTCATAGGAGGAGAGCTAGAAATGCTTATTGATGACATTGATGCCTTTGCAGCAAAGAATGGTGTGAAACAAACTTACATCAAAGGAAGAACACATCCTGGGTTTGATTTTGCATCCTCAACCAAGACTAATACTGGTGGAAATTCTCTTGATAATATGATTATTTATGAAAAATACGCTGGGATGATACATGTGTTCTTCATCTTTGATGAACCTGACGAAAAATACGCTGTTCTGGAGGGCATCAATAGTTTTTTGCAGCATATTGATAAAAGTAGAGCCTGAAAAAATTCTGAATCCAAATTAGGATTACATGTTTCTCTTATAATTAATTAACTTTATTTTTCAGATAATCAAGCAGATCAAACATGGAAATGTATGATATATAATTTTTTTTTAAAAAATTGATAACAAAAAAAATGAAGTTTTTAGTGTTGTGAGTTCTTAGATGCAAGGAGTGCAGAAAGGTCGCTCTTATCATTGGGTGTACCGATAAGCGTTATTTGTCCGACACATGTCACCTCGCTACCACCAACATTATCCTCAACAAATACCGACAACGAATCAATCTTTTGGAACCGGACAAACTTGACCTTTTCCAATGCCCCATTCCCATTGTAATCGTTTTCTGAAAAGATCAATGTGTCAGTTGGCTCAACTGATTCTGCATCCTCGAACCCAACATTCGGTAAATTGGCATATAGTTTTACGGTTTTTGGCCCACTATTTTCTAAGCCTACGTAGTGGTAAAAATTTATTGCTCATATGTAGTAATATTTTTTCCAATTTTCTGTCGAAATAGAATCGACCAGCCAATGAAACACGTTGAACTAGGAGAAAAATACAATAATAGGGGATAAAACTAGGATAAAGTCGTACCTTTCGGAACCTTAATACAAATGGCATACAATTTCACCGTTTGGCTAAACTTGAAGTGAAAAACCAGCTGTTCGTCCACATCACTAGTTATATGAGTATTGTCATTCTTGAATATCGACTCCACATTGGTCTCTTCAGTGCTATTCAAACACTCTGCTTGAGACTTGATTATGTATTCATTCAAATCACCCTAAGTTATCAGAATAAACTCAGAATTTTTATCGGAAAATAACATGAAATCAACTGATACAAAAAAAAACATAAATAGTCCTGTAACAACGGAGGAGAAGGCAGGGAGGGTTATCACGAAATACGAGAGTTGATTTGGATATTATAAAACTAGAACTATTCACTTACATGACCCACACATCCTTCAAATTCGTTCCTTTGTGATGTAGAGCTGCCTCCTAAGTAATAAAAAAAATCCCCATCATAAAAAGTCATAACTCAGAGGATAGTGTTTAGACGTAATTACCTCCTGTCACATTGGTTTTAAGCTGTTTTATTGTGCTTTCTAACTTTCTGGGATCCGCCCCTGAAAATTCAGATGCTTTTTTACCATTGATATAGAACTACAGTACAGAAAGTAGACTGCTCAGTACATGTTTGAACTGATGTGTACAGTTATATAGGTTTTTGAGGAATACCAACTCATATATGGGGTTATAAGGTTTGATGCAAGAGCAGTAATAAATGATTTAAAAAGTAGATAGTATAAAAAAAAATTGAATATAAAAAAATACCTGAAAAGTTGGCCTAATAGCAGGATGTCAGTTACATCAAGTTTATTTTCATATTCTTATATTAGTATATGCACATAAAAGTATGTTGTAAATTCGAAATAAATAGGATATTCTGTTACATTGACCGAATTCCACATGAGCTTGAGATTTCCTATAACATTATTAGAAGAATACTATCGGTTTATAATCAGACTCGGTGATTAAATACTTATATCCTGATCTCTATACCTTTTGCTGGTCTACATCCACCTATAATTTATTCTGTTAAGTTTAATTTTGAAAATTTTAACCTTGATCCGCTCACTCCAGGAAACCCAGAAGGTTTGATCGAATGAGTATTGTATACATAGCAGAAAAAAATATTTAATACCTCAACAAAAAGAACTTCTGGGTATTGCTCCGAAAGTTTGGCAAAATATGGCGCAATCATCTTACACGGGGGGCACCCTAAGTCATATATTTCCAGCAATATTAGTGAGCTATGAAGTAAATATCGAGACCGAGATATAATCTTACTTTCTTTTTCCTACTTACAAGTTGCGGTAAACTTTACGGCAAGCTTAATGAATTGTCAAGTTATATAATGATTAATTTCGAGTTATAATCGCAAAGAAAAACAAAACAAATTTCAACACATGCCACTTTGTTAATATTTATAAGTGACTTACTGGTTTGCTTTTGGATTGTGCCAAATAGCTTAGAAATTCGGCTTTGCTTTTTATTTCAACAACACCCATAATGTTTTCAATTTTCAGTTAAACCTAAATGTGATTTTCGCGTATATGTGTTTGTGTAAAAGAAGGATACATTAAATGAGTTTTTTACCTCCTTGACCTGTTAGATAAAGTTGCGGTAATTAAATTGAAATTAACGCAAAAGAACAAGCAATAATTGGGAATATTTTTTATTTTTTTTTATTTTAGCATTTAATTATAATTTTAATATTTTTACATTTTCACGCTATTTGTTTTCATTAGCTAAATTAATTTAAAGTATAGACTAAAGCAAATGTTCTACTACTGGAACTGCAAGTAAAAAGCAGTATTTTAAAACCAAAACTAAAAGAAAAGACTAAAATAAATACCAAAAGTTTAAAAGCATATAGTCTCGGTTAACACTTTTTTTAAAATGCGCTATATTCGTCTTCACTCTTATCCACCACCAAACCATCTGCCGATCAAAGAAGCACGTTGCTTTCTCAAAATTGTATTACACCTTGGTTTTTTCTTCTCATCCCTTCCACTACGCTCAAAAGTATATTGTTGACATTCTCAATAGATCCAGCAGGATTACCACCAATAATAGAACCATCAGACACATCTTCCATCACAACAGCACCAGGTTCAATCACAACGTCATTTCCAATAGTAATTCCCGGGAGGATGACAGTACCTGCACCAATCCATACATTGTTCCCTATCTTAACGGGTCTTGCACGCTCAAGCCCGGCTTTACGCATATCCGGATCCTGTGGATATGTAGTCGTATAAATTTGTACTGCACACCCACATATCACATTATCGCCAATATCGACACGAGCACAGTCCAGTATAACAAGGTTGGAGCCTGCACGGAATCTTTTGCCTACGTGTATGTTTACTCCATAGGCAAAGTGTATATTTCCGCCGATATATGTGTCATCATGCGCAGTACCCAGTAGCCTTCTTTTGGCGTCCATTTGTGATTTTTCATCGTAGCCGGATGACTGGAGCTGGGCAATACGAAGTTTGGTTTCTTTTCGTGCTCTGGTAACATAGGGATCGGAGGTACTATAATACTCACCAGTCAACATTTTATCCCATTCTGTAGTGTCCATGCTATTTACTTTGAATAATTTTTTTTTAAGGCTAAAATAGTTTGAACTGATGCTTTAACCTCAGTTTAAATTATATGTTGAGCTATATTTTGCCCTGTTTACTTGTTCTTGTGATCACATTCGTTCTCACAACATCCTGGTAACGATGAAACAAGTTAATCTACTAAAAATCGACATTTTGATTTTATTTGATTTGCCACCACCGATGCTTTTAGTGCTGATCTTTGGTAGTGGGAAATTAGCTGGCCTGATAACTAAGGATTGGTTAATAAACAACTTCAAAACGAAAAGGGAAATTCTTGCTAGCTCCGAGGCGTCCATAATAAATATTTTATCACCAAGTACACCATACACCCAATTTATCCAAATACTAGTAGAGTAAGATTTTAAAACTGCTTACTGATCATACGTTATCAATATTATATTTTCTTATATGTAAAAGATTATGTTCGCATTGCGATGTACTGAATATACCATGATTTGGGAAGAAAAATCTCATCATATTAATTACCTTTAGTTATTCTTTTCTTTTTACCATTCCAATAGTGAAGATGGTCACTTGCAACTATTAATGAACGGACTGCAAGAACGCCCCAGATCAATATATTTGTCTCTAGCATATAATACATTTTTATTCTAACATATAAAACATTTATTCACTATTCACTCGATGTCAATTCATATCAAAATTCTAAGTAAGCTTTTTCAAACTCCAACCAACCAAAATGAGAATGCATGTACAAATGGCCAAGATTCAGATAAAATTACGCCACTGAATGCAATAATGTTACAGCAGCTCGGACGAAAAGGCACGTTTGCCCCCCCCCCTTCCTCTATTACCCGGGAAAAGAAAAGAAAATTTTATGAAAATATTAATAGTTGCTTTTCTAGTCTTCAGAACCTTCACTATCCGAACCACTTGAGCAATCGGATATCCCTTCTAAATCATCACCAAACAAAGAGAGCGCCGGAACTCGACCAGTAGGATCTACACCAACACTAGACTTCCCTGACTCACCACCACTGCTTTCTGCGTTTCCCCCGTCTTTAGCTGAGTCTGTAGTTGATGCTGTCAACGCTAAATATTTAGAAGAATAAATTTAGTTTGGGTTGGAGCTGGAAATGCTTGGAAATTTCACAATTTGCCTGAATAAAGCAGACTAGAATTATACCTATACAAGAAAAAAAGCGTGTGTGAGTTACCTTTCTTAGTTAGCTCGCGGGTTCGCCTAGTAATATTCTCTTTCTGCTTTCCAAATTCATCATAGTCGAACTTGACCTTTTTGGGAGCTGGATCAATCAGTGCCTTTTCTATCTTTTTCTTTCTTTTCTCTCTTATGCTATTTTCTTCCTTTTTAGCAAGTTCTGCGCTCTGTGCAAGACTATTGGTGTTTACAGGCCCAAGATTAGGTTGTAGAAAAAATATATATTAATTTAAAAGGTAGTAGTTAAAATATCTTGTACCTTTTTGCTGCTCTTACAACGATCAATCGCCTTCCTGTCAGGTCTCTACAACTGTCAAAATTGCTTGTCTGTGCAGACGACATTTTTCCGCCCTGGGCTCTCAGCATACTCCCAAAACCACCTTTACCACCAACTACCAGCATTTTTATGTTGATTTCAAAAAATCCATCTTGTTCATGTTCGAAAACCGTTTTATGCAGGCTGTTTTTCGACGCCAGCTCAAGACCTCCTAAGGTTTGCATTCTAAATAATTCAAAGAATTGACTTCTTTTGATATTCATCCTGTCCTCAATCATCTCCACCAACTCAGCGTATTTAGTATCTAGATTGACACCAACTGTCAGGGATTTTCCCTCTGGAAACCGTAAGCCGACTTGTATTTGCTTAAGTTGTTTCTCCATCCTCTGTATATACCAAAATATAGCGTGTGATTTTTGCCTACTCCACTGGTTTATTTAGTTTTAAGATTCTTAGAAAAAATATAGTTTTTTTTTGCTCTTTTTTCCGGGAATATTAATCCTCTAAAAACACATTATTCTTGCAATTTCATTTGAAAATAAATATTATCACAAGACTGAAAAAGTTAATAGTATTACCAAATGACAACAGAGAATAGCAACAAAATTAAAAACTGAAGCAAAAAAAAATTGCATTAGGAATTTGAGAAAATAACTGTTACAGTTGCCTGAACAAACATCACAAGTGCATTCTTTTGAGATGAAAGTTGTGATCTATGGGGCAACTACGATGTTTGTGTACCTATTACTATGCGTTATGCTATTCATCCAGTGGACTTTGCAGCAAAAGCACTCATGCTTATTTCTACATCTATAGTGTAGTTGGCTCTTTTTATGCTAGAAGACGATATTTGAAGAGCTTGAGCAGGAATGTTTACAAGTACTTGGTTAGTTTACGACAGTACCCAGTATACTTTATGACAGTTGATGTTTTGCTTTAGTGTATACTATTTAAATAAAGGAGAGAGGTCAGTTAATTGTGGTTGTAGACATGAGTCTGTAGCAAACTTTGGAGGGGGGGAGGAAGGTACTCTTTTCTTGCCCAGCTAGAGGCTAGGCTTTTAGGCGAGATTTGAGGATTGTGAAATGTTGGGGAGGGGTGTTCATTTATTTTCTCCACATTTCTGTCATGATTTCTATTCCATTTCCATTACCGTTAGAGCACTTGTGCTTGTGGCATAAAATATTTTGCCAGCAAAGCCGAAAGTGGAGCTACCAATCGAACATAAAAGGGTGAATTGTGATACCCAATATTGCTAGTACTATTCCTTACTGGAATTTTTTTTTATCCCTTCTTTGTAGTATGCGTCCTTTACCCACTATGATATTATATTGGCGAGTTTGTAATAGAGGAAACAAATATATGCAACCTAATGCAAATATGTACTATTTATCTCAGTTAGGGATGAAAAACAGTATTCAGATGCAGCATAAGAAAATAGTAACGTCGTGCAACTCTCCTCCCCCACCCCTCCTCACAAATGAGCCTTAGTTGGTATTTTGAAATACCTACCTTCAAAAAAAAGAGCAAATTATACTCAGAGCAACTCTAGTCGGCATATTCAGTGTTTATATGGCATCCACCATCCATCTAGTCCCCAATGACCTACACACATATCACTTAGTTTTTACATCCTCCCCGCCTGTTCTTACCCCTTTCTGTACCTACTAGCAAAACCTTGCTGTCGCCTATTTAAGAATTAGCCACTGGGGTAAATTCTGGAAATTCTGTTCTCATTTAGCAAAATGGGGAAATGCACTTTTGATCAAAAATAAAAAGTTGAGGGAATTTTGCCAATCACCAACAAATTTTTATCAAAGCACAGCATTTTACTCTCCAATTAAAATTGTGCATTCTTTGAGCCAGAACTGCTATTACAACAAGTATTACAAATATTAAAGAAAATGCCTAGGCCGTGACCATTCATTAATGGGAAATATCTGTAATTTATTTTTCTTTGTTCGGTTTTCCTAAACTCTTTTGAAAGTAAAGTTTAATCTAACACCACACACAATTAAATCATTTATTTTGCCATAAAACAAACTCGGCTATTTCTTCAACACTGGAAATTCATAATGCAACGTTTATCGCCTCAGGTTCATTCAGATATGGCACTACTAAAACACAGAGCACTAGATAACAACGATGTGTACATTGAGCTTGGACCAAGTATTCGGACCATGAACGCACAAAGACTGGGAGTTGATGACATGTATCAAGCGGAGCTTGAAGAATTAGGTCTTGCGAATAGCTTTCTTTCGGAAGAAGAAAGTTTTTCTGTCTCACCTCGAATAGATACGCATCAAGAAAGGGGATATTGGCGACTAAAATCACTACTGAAATTTTCGGGTTTTATAAAGGGTGCTCCAGGGTACCACTGGAAATGGTTACCACTCGTCTCATTTGGTGTAGCCATGCTTATTGGATTTATAACATTATACGCGTATAGAGTCGAAATAGCCAAGGCTGCAACTGTATTAGCTGTATGGTTTAAGAATGCTTCTACATGGTAAATTTGCTGATTTGCTACACAAAAAAATATGATATAAGAATATGATATATATTCAAACGATTATCTTCTTTTATTCACCTATGTATTAAATTATATAATTATTATAGGGGATATGTATTATATACACTAATAATGTTTGCTTTGTGCTTCCCGCCGACTTTTGGGTACGGAAATGCCATTACGTTTTCTGGGTTTGTGTTTGGTTTCCCTCACGGGTTTATTCCCGTATTTCTGGGTGCAGTTATCGGATCAACTTGCTGCTTTCTTTTGGGAAGAAAAATCAGTAAAAAATACATTAACTACTTGATGAGCTCTAGCAAAAAACTAGTTACTTTTGCACGAATTGTCGAGAAAAAGGGCTTTAAGGTAATTTTTAAATATACTCTCAATTAACTTATTTTTCGCACCAAACATTGCACTTCTATCTACAAAAAAAAGGTAAAATGTTATTAGCTAAAACTCTATCACGATATACAATAACCGAATAGTATATCTTGCTAATAAGACTGGCACCGTATCCATTTAACATGGTTAATCTGGTTCTTAGTTCATTGAATATTTCTCTGTTCCACTTTGTTCTTGCTACGATGATTTCGCTTTTAAAGGTGCTGCTTCATACATACATTGGTTCTACCCTAAAGAACATCACTGCCATCTTCATTAGTGATGAGACACTCGTAGACCCTTCCACCGGCCAACCAGGTACTCCAAAGCCTCGTGAAATTCCTGTAGCAAACTTTGTTCTTTTGGGTTTATCATCTGCTTTTGGGTTCTTTACGTTTATCTTTTTCTACTTCCTTGTTGAGAAGGAAATAGAAAAGTCGAAAAAACTTCACACATTCGAAGAGGTTGAATATGAAGCTCTTCGCGACTAATAGGAAAACTACCAAATTTTAATCACCTCCATGTACTTTGGATCTTTTCGTGCTTAAAAACGTGCCTGAATATCCCCTAAAAGGATTCTTTTTTGGCATCACAACATTTTTATATATTTTTTTTTTGCGGAAGCGCCTTGATCTATACTAGACTAGAATACCAACCGCTTGTGTTGGCAGGAATGTATTTTTTTTTACAGTTTTATAGCTTTTACCACAACATTTTTACAACAATCGAATATAATACTACAAGCTAATATGATGTGGTGTGATCATTCTTATATAAAGATTAAAGGAAGATTTGGATAAATATAAGACTAGTCATGGAGTCCTTATATATTAGAAGGGTTAAATAATGAGCAGTATACTACCCTTAGAATATTTAAAAAGTAATTTCAACTTTGATACTTGTGTCCGTGTCGCTTTTCTGATTTTACTAGTTCTGTACATGTTCTTGTAGTGCAGCTTCCAAGTAGAAACCTAACTGTATTTTTTTCCTTTTTGAAAAAGCGCTTGGTTAACACACACTATTTATCACATAACTTTACGCGGTGGTTACAGCTGTAGTGTAGTCGTACATGTATTACATTTTCTACTGTGAGAATAATCAAAAAGTAACCACTTCCCGAATACTTGAACTTATGGTTATTATTATATAGTGTAGTGTAGTGTAGTGTAGTGTAGTGTAGTGTCCTTTGAATTACTTACAAACAAGCAAAACCACGCAATGATTCTATCAACGCAATTATACTTTTATGCAATGTCTTGAATAGAGTAACACATTGTCAGTCTAAGTTTTGCAAATGTCTTAAAATGTTTTTTATATTTCAATAACATCAACATATGTGTTTTAAATGAGTGTTTTTATTATTTAATGTTGGTATTTTTATCGTATTTCTGCACTGAATGAGATAAATGATACAAACATACGACATCACAACACGAAAAAAAAGTAAAAGAAAGGAAAGGAAAGGAAAGGAAACAGGTAAGCGTGATTCAATAAAAAGAAAAATTTCTTCAACCTCGACATTGAAAGCCTTTTCTCATCCTCAATCCTTTTTTAATTCTACAAACGTAACAATAGCGAGTAGCATAAACGACCTCATAGCTGTAGAATTGCATCAAACACACCGTATCTAAAACTATTGCCATCGGTGTCAACCTCAAATCAAATACAAAAGGTTTGAATGCGGTTTTTTGCTACAACAGGTTATACACTTGCCCCGTATGTTCACAAAATGTCTTATTTTTTCTGCGTTCATTCTTTGTTACAGGTATAATGAAAAGCATACTACTATAGCCGGCACAACCATAGATAGAAATAGCAGAACACAATATTTAAAACTGTGTACCTTTATTTTTGGTCTCGCCAGAAACCCTGCTTTTTTATCAAAGTACAGATATCACTCTTTTGAACTGAATACGTAACTTTAAATATGACATTATACACGGGTTTTTTTTTCGTATTGTTAATTTATACATGTAATTAAATGTTACAAATACCTACTGTAAATACATCATAAGTATAAAAAGAGAAGCCAACTCGTTTTACAGCCTCCCCCAAAAAAATCAGATTGTATTTTATCAGATATTAGGACTGGTACAAGCGAGCAGCTATATTAAAAAAGTCTAGGTATCTAAAAGGTGAAGCAACTTCTATAACATGGTTAGTGCAAGTGGTTTAAAGCAGGCGGTCTATCTCCATTTAATTTTAGTCTTGGTCTTAGCCTTAGCCTTAACCTTAGCCATATATGGGCAAGGCGTAAGAATCAGAGAATATGAACATGAAAATGTGAGGGGGTTGGTGAACGGTAATAAATGTGCTTTTAATTAACAACAATGTGCTCTTATACATCATAATTTGCCAACATTCCCAAAGTGTGTTAATTCAGCCTTACAAATCTTTTTGCATATAAAAATGCATTCCAATAATATATGGGGTACTGAGTCAAGGAGGTTGATGTAGTATAAATACCAACTTATGTCCAACTATAGTAAATAGATTAAAGGTAAGAGCTGAAAAAAACTTGGATAGCATGCTGCTTTCAAAGCTAGAAGAAGTGGTTCAAGAAGACGGTTACAAAAGGCCAGAGGGCTACAGCACAAAGGTAGCGATCAACCTAAAAACCAAAAATACAGAGCATGATACCAAGATAAACATAAATGTGGAGGATGTTGCACAGAACAAAGAATACAGAGCTACAAAGTATCCTGGTACCCATATAGAAGCTGACTCCAACGCTAATACTGATACCACAGAAAAAGAGCAACCACTTGCAGATTCCAGAGATAAAAGTGTGGTGGGTGTAACAGAATTTACAGTGGATTCTACAGTTGTAGATATTCAGGAGGAAACAAGCAGTTTAGAAATGCTTTTGTTTTCTGATGTAGCAAAAAAGAATAACAAAACGATCACATCTACAAACGGAGACAAGAGTAAAAACAGCGCTACAACTGAAAATTTTAATAGAACAGCGAAGGGTAAGTCAACATTTGAACCACCAGAGGCAGTACCAATACTTCCAACAAATGACCCCGAACTATACGGAGCTGGAATGCCAAGCTGTGTTTTTTATATTGAGCTTTTCATAGTTATACTTATAGTTCACACGTTTTTGTATTATTAAATTTTCACGCTATATCGCAGTCTGATATGTACAATGGTTTGTTTTTGTTCTTGCTTTTGCTGTTTTTTTCGCTCAAGATTATATTAGCTTCTATTAAATAAGTACATAGCACGATTGATAGCCAAAATATCGGTGGTGGTTAGGAAAACGTCAAACGTGAGTACAGGACAGTAGCGGTAAATGTAAGGCTGTTGCTAACCGATGTTGTGCGTTGTACTATGCGATTGTATTTGGACCATATGCTGGTTTTTCCACATTTGTACTAAGATTTCATTTCGCGTATTTTTTCATTAAACAGCAAATAAAGCACAAGTAGCGAGGGAGAAGGGAATTGATTAAAAAAACAGTCTAGCTTTACAGTAATTTCTTTTTAGCTTTGGCTATTTCTCTTATGACTCATATCAACTCGAGGGTTAAAAAGTAAGATAGAAAGACAAAAAAAAAACAGAATGGAAAGCAAAACCTTGGTAAAGATATGTGGTGTGAAGAGAGTTGAGGACGCTATAAATGCGGCAGATTTTGGGGCAGATTTTATAGGAATGATATTTGCCAAATCAGACAGACAAATTCCTATCGAGTACGCTGCAGAACTGGTTAACGCAGTTCGCAAACACTGTGGACTTGAAAACAAACCTAGATTGCATGTTATCAAAACAAGCGGAATTGAGAATTATGGGAATGACACGAAGCAGAGCAGCATTGAATGGTTTGGTAAAAACACAGTCCAGGTCGAAAATGTTTTGGGTGTACAGTCCATTGCAAGTCAAACAAGTGTAAAAAAGTGTCCATTGATGGTAGGTGTTTTTGTGAATCCAAGCCTGGAAGAGGTCCTAAAGGTGGTTGAGGAGACAAAAATAGATATAGTACAACTACACGGGAACGAGGATCTTAAAATGTGTTTGGATATCCCTGTGCCCTGTGTTAAAGTTTTTCACATGAAAAGCTCCGAACCCGACAGTGATCTTTTAAATAGGCTCAGCACGCCTGGGTATCATTCATTTGTTTTGCTTGACACTTTTGTTCAGGGTGAAAACGTCCATGGTGGGTTAGGCCAGAGCTTCGATTGGAACATTGCACGAAAAGTAGGTCAAAGTACAGGAATTAAAGTTGCGCTTGCGGGCGGGCTGACACCACAGAATGTACATAGCGCAATTGAAGCGGGAAACCCATGGGCGGTGGATGTATCCAGTGGTACGGAAGTTAGTGGAGCAAAAGGGGTAAAAGATAAATCCAAGATTGAAGCATTCATTGTAAACGCACGCAGCTAAAGACTCCATATCCACGAAAATACCCAAAAACAAGGCTGAAAAGAATATCGCAGATGGTTGGGGGATGTAATATTTGGGGGATTTTTCTTATAGCAGAAATCACTAGTAACAAGCCGAAGTTAGTCTTCCACATCTTTATTCCTAATTTGTTTAAATCATATGTGCCGATTTCAGGTGGTATGCTGGTCTGTAACCAAGCCTTTTGTTTTCCTTCATTGTTCACCTTGTATCAAATAGAGATTTAATTTAGCAAATAAAATTACAGGTTAATGGAGGGACCAAGCCATAGAAATGTACTAAAATAAAGATAAACAGGTAGGTAGTGAGTTTACAAAATAATCATGAGGAGAAAGGAATGGAGGGGGGGGTGGGGCACAGGAATATAACACTATTCGGGAATTTTGAGAAGACGAGCACTGAGTAAGCGAGTGCAATTATCAAAATTACCAAATGAACTAACCCAGCTATCAGCCAGCTCAGCATAATTTGCAACTGTAACCTGAGATTTTACATATTGCCGATAAAGCAGCATCAGAGGTTTTCCGGAGCTTGAATATGGCTTTTCCAACAGTTTCTTCAAAACATATACCAGCCACTACATAGTATTTAGATCAACTCAGAATTAGAAAATTGATATGCTCTTGTAGTGAGAAATAAAAACACTGGACTTACCAAAACATTTGATTTGGGGGTAAACTGAGACCAATCACCGTTATTAATGAGGCGCTGCATTTGGCGGTATATATCGTACTGAATATCACCTACTCCTTTGAAAAGAGCTGGGTCTTTTAGATTCACATAAAATAGGTAATCCGAACTGTTTCTGTTTTGGTAAGCAGGAGATAAAGAACCAAAAAAATCGAGAGAAGTAGCAGAAGTAAACAATGAGGACCGCTGTGATTTGGAAACTTCACTGTATAGGGTAATGTCAAGTCTAGAAAGGGTGTAATCAATTATCGTACACTGGACACCGTGGCTGGGGATTCTAACGAGACCAAAACCAGAAGGGTTTTTAGAATCAGAGGAAAGCCTAAGCCTCCTATATAGGAAGGATGCCTGGTAGTCGCATTTTTTAACCAGAATGTTGCCCCAATGTAAATCGCGATGTTCAAAAGATGTAAGATGCTCCGCAAGTGCCAATGAAAGCGTGAGCTGTCTTAGGATGCTTTGTGCTTGCTTCCATGTTGTTAACTTGACCGTTTCCAGCGGTTCTCCACCGTACTCAAGAATTAACACCGCATACATTTGTGTTGAAGAGTACCTCTTTGGGTGTACATTTCTACATAACTCTGTATTTTCTTTTTTCCAATCTTCCCAAGCACTAATAAAGTTTTTGGGGAATTTCCCTTGAAATACACAAATCCTATTACATTCAAAACATAAGGCCTCTCATTTGGTATCCATATTAGGTATTTAGCTTTAACGTGTTCTGCGTGGAAATTTATGAAATAATGAATGGTTACCTATAAGCCTTTACGAAATTAGACCCAAGAGCCTTTTCGTTGGCACCAATCTCAACAAGGCTTTTCTTTCGAGATTCAAGTAAAGCTACCCTCTCTTTATCAGCCATCCAGCTTAGACTCAAAGTGGAAACAAGTTCCTGGTACAAATCACGCAAAGTAGTCTGTTTCCCACCTGACGGTGATACACCCTTAGGTTCGCCGAATGGAATAATCTTTACAGCGGCCTCAACAATACCACTGGTGGGAAACGCATTTGTTGCTATGTAATAAGATTTATTTATTTTTGATTTTTTGGTATTATTGACATGTGGCGTTTATAATGTAGTGTAATAATATAACACTTACCTGTTCGTGAAGAGGGTGGAATTCCACTATCAGCAAAAGTAAAATCATCGTCCAGTGTACCCCTATCTTGATTTTTTATTATCGAAGTATCAAAATATGCACTGAAAACCTCACTAAAGTCCGCCTCATTGATTTTCTTGACAGACCCAACACCATTTAAGTTTTTCGTATCCGCTAGTGGTTTATTCTCTCTAATTATTAAGCCGGCCGAATTTAACCCCTTTTCACTAAATTCAAACGCTTTACTTTGCCCACATATTCCCAAAATATCCAACCGGGTTATCTTTTTCTGTGATTTGAGATTTGACTTCAGGCCGTAGCTGCTTTCCCGCCGTTTAGATTTTGCTGCACCCTTAGGAATGTTCATGACTTTAGAGGCACTGATGTTTAAAGCAACTATGCTTGTTGAAGAATTGGTCCCTTGGTGATCAGCAGGTGGGTCTCCCGAGTTCGCAGCACGTTCATTCTCATCTAGCGTTGTTACAGTTTTCCTCTCGCTTGTGTATGGATCACTATAGGTCTTTTCATACAAAACTTTAGCTTCTCTATCTTCAAGATTGTCTGCTTGGGTTTTAATAAAATTTCTTGCAACTTCTGGTTGAGCTGTCTTTGCTTTCGCAGTATTGATCTCTTTGCCTTTCTCATGCTTGCTACCAGGAGTTATTTGTAATATACCGGGAATGGGTTTGTCCGCACTTATTAATCTGCTATTTCTGTCCAATTCTTGTAGAGCACTAGATCCATATTCTGTCGTTTCAGCATTGTTGAGCACAGAAACTGCATCTCGGCCTTTTTCCACTAGATCGCCTGTGGGCGTAATGCAAACGTTTTTTTTGGAATCAAATATCATTTTACCTAACTTTGTGCTCCGCCTGATACGACGTAATGATCGATCAGTGATTCTTACACTTGGGCTCTTATTATTGTCTTTTAACTTTGATACCACCCCCAATACTCCATACTTTACTTTTTCTTGGCCTTCTACACCCACTTCAGAATCGACCAACCCCGTTCTATCAATATCTACATTATCGCACGCTGTTACCACTTCAAGTTTTTCCAGAAAACCAAATCTGACTTTTTTGTCGTCTTTATAGTCTACTGAACACTTATTCTGAGTAGCATTGTTGTTATACGAAAGTTCAGATGCTTGAAAATTTGTACATAGTTCTTGATCATTTTCAGTATCATGCGTTGGCACTGACTCAACTTTTACTTTGTTTACATCTCTTGATAGAGCTTCGAATGCATGTGACCCTCCATTAGAAGCACCAGCATCATTTTGATGTGTATTTTTTAACTCCATCTTCAAGTGTTTTTCATGCTTTTCAGAATCACATCTAAAGGAGAATAATTCTTCATAGTCTTTACCGAAACAGCTTTTTTCCCGTCCCTGGGTTATACAGTGGTTATTTGGTTCATCAGGTTTTTCTTCATTAGATATATGGTTTTTTGGTACTGGTGGTTCAACACTTTTTTCAACATTTTTACTCTTAGTGGCTATCGTTTTTGTACAAAGCAATCTGCTATCTATTACATCCCCCAGAGCCTTCTGCTCGTTTTCACTAGTAAATTTGCTATGTTTAACAGCATACTGGGTATAGTTAACGCTCTCTGATATCATATTGATGTGTTTCTTAGTTGTATTTTCGTTTATGGGCACAGTTGCAGGTTTTTTTGTGTCTTGGAAAACTTTATCTGGTTTTATCTGTTTAGTTTTTTTTATAGATACGATTGATGATTCCTGGTCGAAATGCTTATTTACTCCTTGTCTTTTTTTGATATCTGAACTCCCTCCAACATGGTTTTGTACCGTGTTCATATCTACAAGATCTAAAACTGCAGCAACTTTCTTGTGTACATCATACTTTGTCTTCTTTGTCTTGCTTTTTCTTCCACTTTTGACATTTTTTTTAGTATCAGCTGTGTAGTTGGGATCAGTATCCATATATTCACTATCATTTTCCAAATCAGACACAGGTACATCCTCTTCACTTAAGCAGGGCTCTTTGTATTCGCTTTTAGCCTTTTTTACGATTGTGTCCCGCTGTCTTTTTCTCAGCCTTTGTCTAGTATAAGAATTGTGTTTTTCGACAGCTAG
Organism: Zancudomyces culisetae; assembly: GCA_001969505.1. Taxonomy (NCBI): domain Eukaryota; kingdom Fungi; phylum Kickxellomycota; class Harpellomycetes; order Harpellales; family Legeriomycetaceae; genus Zancudomyces; species Zancudomyces culisetae. Next base: position 13,957 of record LSSK01000753.1, on the reverse strand, counting down.
TTTACTGCTTAAAAGATCTTTTGGGTCGCTTTCGGTGGCTTGTTTCTCGGTAGCCGTACCTTCGCCATTTGCTCTAACGTTTCTCAGACTCCACTATAGTTTATACACTCAATCAGCGCCATTCATTGAAGAATAGTGTAATTTTTACTTACTCTGTTTACCTCTGTTTGCTTTGAATTTTTCCTGTCAATGTTTGAACTTGTGGTTTCTATACTCTTGTCTTTTTCTATTTTTAATTTAGCTCGTTTGGAATAGGTTTTATACACCTTCATTGCTGGCGATCTATACACGTTAAATATCTATATGGTATTACTTTAATTCTCTGTAAATACTTGGTTGTAACTAAACCAGCACATTACTAAACTGATTTAGATTTATTCAAAAATTTTGTTTACAAAATCCAAAAATTATTTTGGTGCTTCCTATTTGGACAATAATGTTTCGGAACATCGCCGATTTCGTTTGTTTTATTTTTCAAATTCCTTTTTGGCCACTAAAACTACTGCAATATTACAAAACGAACAAGAGTAGCTGAATGAAGCTTGGACTGTGTTTGATGGAAAAAGACAATACGCGTGGGTCAGCAGCTGTGACCTCGTTCGAGTATACATATTTGTACAATCTATATTCTCATTTAAAGAAAATCTGTGCTAGTTATAGTTGTTTATGATAACCGAGAGAAAACCATGGCAAAATAAAAACGCGGAATAAGAGAAAGGCTTGCGTATGAACATCCGCTACAGTATTGAGCGGATTCAAATGGTAAATCCTAAAGTAGTACTTTTACCGAGTGTTAATGGTCCATGTCTGCTCCCCAATTTCTTGGTTTTCATTTTTAAAGCAAACATCTTTAGGACAGAATAATAATATAAAGGTTCGATATCTACTATCCAAAACTTTTATATAAAAAATGTCACACAGAGATAGATCTAAATACACTTCAAGCTAAGTAAAATAAAATAAATCCAATATACCTACTAAGGGAGGTTTTCAATGGCTTTGAGGAATGAAAAACACACTGCTAGCAAAATGCCATTGTATATCACAAGTAAAAGTATTCGTCTTTATAACCCTCACTATATTAAAGAAAAATCCCTTCCTTTGGCTTTGTGGACAACAACACACATTTGATTGGCTTATTTCTTGTTAAATCCCTCAAACTGTTTGTACTTGCTGTATTCAGGCAACTCCAAAGCCTTTAAAGCAAAGTCTATGTCAGCCTTTATGTCTTTTATGAGACTTTCTATTTTAAAAACAAAAAACTTTGTAAGATATTGCTATACAAAAGCAAGGCGCCTCTACTCTTACCTCTACCGTTGTAATCTCTTTCAGGCCGTATGTATCCCAATATCAAAGTAGAAATTTCTTGTCCATAAAAATCTTGCTCATACTTGTGAATAATATGCGCCTCCTACACATCCACAAACAACAAAAAAATATATAGAAGCCGTATATTTGATTAGCCGCTAAGAAAAAATAGCTGTAAAAGAGAATATAAAGACCTGTGCTCAGACTAAAATATAGAACTTACAATTGACCTTTTTTTGTTCTTATAAAACAAATTCCAACCAAGGCTCATAACCATTGGTCTTATCACATCTTCAGACTCGATTTTACATAGACCAAAGTATATTCCAGTACTGACACTATCCAAGGCTTGTTCCACCGCTTGCTCGCACATATTGGCTAAAAAAATAGAAAATGAAAGTATTTTATTGAGAAAACATATTTATAAAGGACGGCCAACCCTGGGATATACTAATAGAAATTAGCACCAAAACTATAATGGATAAGCTTACCTGTTGGGATTCCCAGTTCCTTTCCTCCGCGCCCATATCCGCTTATCACTTTACTTTCCAAATAGATTGGGAAAGGTGCCTCCACATTCTTTGGTAAATTTACGATATCGTGATTTGTATCCAACATTGTCATTTTTAATTGCAGTGATGGAAGAATAAGACCTTGTCTTCGCCTTTTATTTTTTTGCTATTTTGATAAGTAAATATCAGAAAATAATACAATATTACACCAATCTACTATTTTACCAGTATTTAAATTTTTGAGTCTACAATTACAAATCCAATCACAGAGCAATAAATGTTAATGATGGAACTGTATAAAAATATACCCTATAACCAATAGTAACTTTATAGACTCCTTGGGTCTATTAATGGTATGGTTGCATAAGAACGTAAAAAATGAAAATAACACGCGTAACTAAAAACAAAAGGATACATTGTCTGTCCCTTGAGAAAAGCTTAAGAATCCCTCGCAACTAGTTCATGATACCGACTTTCCAATTGCCCATTGAGTAACAATACAATATACTTGTCCTTGCTTAGAAAAAAAAATGAAAAAAAGGCTATGTAATCTGGGAACTAATTTAAATCATGTTACCAAATCCAGATTTTTCTCCAAGCCGTGGTTATAGCCTCCAAAATGTGATTAAAACACAATACTTGAAGTTGGTTATCGTCAGTATAAAAGGTACTAACCTGAGTAGTTAATATATAGTATTACAAAAAGTAAAAAAAAAGCACACAATATTGAAACCTGAGAAATAGTAATCGCAACTATACAATATAAGAATTTCCAGAAAAATTATACAAAAGTACAGGCAAAAATGATATAGATATCCACCATAATGGTTATTGATGAGGTAGTGATGTTTATCTATTCCTTTTAGACTTTCTTGTAGCGGTACTCGCCTTGGTTGGTTTGGATTTCTTTTTAGTACTTGCAGCTTGTTTTGTCTTGAGCCGCTTTTTGTCAACCGCTGTATTAGAACAGATATAATGTTAGTTTTAAGTATACTTTAGAAGAAAATGTCTAAAGAGTAATATAATTTGCAAAAATGCTGGCAATTCCGGCATAAATAAATCAGTACATTGCCCAATCCCGACTCTAATTATAAAAGTATATAAAGCAAGAAAATAAAGTACACACCTTCTTCCTCAAGTTCTGGAGTCATTTCAATAGAAGCTTGGGATTCTAGCTCTTGCTCTGCGGGTGAGGAATAAGGAGCTTCTTCATCTTCGTTCACACCTTCAACTGCCCTTTCAAGCATCATTGCTCCATATTCATCCCATGGGAGCACAAACTCAGTTTCCTTTTGCCAAAAATCTCTGTCTTCATAGTCAATATCGGGTTCAAGTAAGATCTTTGTGCTGTAGTATTTACCATCGCTTGCATTTGCCCCACGCTTTACTGACTTGGAGCCTAATTCGTTAACTTCTGAATCCTCGGTGTCGCTATCGATTTCCTATTTTGAATAAATTTATTTTCATCTAGTTTAAAATTGTATTCTAAATTGGTAAAGATTGTAGAGAAAAAAAAGCTTAGGTAAAAAAGTTGTTGAGCCTCACCAGATCCTCCAACACATCCAAGTTGTACCATTCTTTAATTCTATCCCATAACTGTTCGATCGAAACATTTTCATCGTTTAATTTTTGTGTAAATCGCAAGTAAATATTCATCATTCTAAGGTTTCTGTGGATCCCTAAATTTATTTAAAGTAAAACATAAATATTGTGTAGATAGTGGGTGAGCTTTTATGATATAATCTAAAGTACCTATTGGTCGGAGCCCCACCATTGATTGAAGCAAGTGGATATCAAGTACTGGATCCCATACTATGCTGTTTTCAGTGGAGGCTTCTGAACTGTTTTCGTTTGTGCGCATCGCAAAGAGGTAAGGCGAGGCTACATATATTAGTGATTTATATCTTGTCTGGTTTTGGAAATCTACAATTCAAGTTGGTATTTTTTTGTGTTGTTTTTAGGTAAGAGTGCTGGGTATTGCTCCTAAATATTCTATTCGATGAAAGAGAAGCAAATCAGAAATACGCTGAAAACCATATGATTGGCCTAAGTCGATTGAAAATTGGTATAAAAAAATGTTTTGGTTTTCAAATGGAGCCGAAACACCTCAAGGAAACAGACTCAATTGTATTATTCATTCATTACTATTCTCACGACCAAGACGACATTTGGTCTTTGTTTATCGATATCTCTATTAAACACAGTAACGGAAAAACATATCAAATCCTTACATAGGTACAGGCAAACATACATACAAAGGATCCACTATGGAAATAGATGGGAGCGAATTGGACAGGAATAAGTTTTGTTCATATTTTAAGAGATGCCTGAGCCTGCTTCCAGGTGAATATTGTGGGCTCGATTCAACAAGGTTAGCGAAAAATTGGATTTTTACACAAGAAGAATTACATTTTTTGGCTTTGTTTTTGTTTTATTATTTATATCAGTTTTAGGCGAAAAAAATGAATATTAGATTAAACAGTACCAACTATTTGTAGAATCGTTTTAGGACAATTTTGTTTGGGGGGAATTGACCTATTTGGAGGAATTGAAGAAAAAATACCACTCGATAAAAAAGCAGACTTGATAGATTGGATATACAAGCAACAGGTTACTTTAGAAAACTGTGGTAGGTTCAATTTTAGACTCTATGTTAGTAACGATGAATCTGAAAGCACATTTACTTTACATTAAAATATTGAAGAGAATCAACATACGAACATAAAATTATTGTAGGTGGTGATCCGTCTATATGTGGATTCAGAGGTGGGTCGTTTCCAGGGGCTGTGGATTTGGAATACAAAAATAAATACGCTAATTCGGCAAATTCAGCCGCCACTTACTCTGCTCTTGTCTGTTTGGCAATACTTGGCGATGATTATTCTCGGGTCGATTGCAAGGGTCTCGTTGGTGCACTCAAGTATTTGAGAAAGAAGGATGGAAGGTACGTTTTGGACCAAATTCAGCTGATACCATAAGCCTCTAGTGGGTGTGCCGTAGAATTAAATATAAATATCATATTCTGACAACCCAACTGCTTATGCTAGTTTTGTTTCGAATCCTGGCGAACATGTTGGAGATATGCGATTTGTATTTACTGCTTGTGCGATATCATATTTGCTAAATGACTGGAGCGGTATTGACTCTAACCAAATCGTAGAGTTTATCCTGAAATGTATTGTAGGTATTTGATATTTCTACGCGTGAAAAGTATATCAATAGTATTGATAATGTGTTTATTCTTTTTTGTTAACATCTGCTAAATTGCTTATAGAACTATGACGGTGGAATTGGACAAAATATTAACCAAGAATCACACGGTAATCCTTAATACCCCATGTCTAGTACCAAAACGCTATAATCACTTTTAAAAAAAGACATCTAATAATAATCTTGATGGAATAGGAGGTTCATTTTACTGTGCTATTGCGAGTTTAAAATTGTTAGGACGACTTGATGCCATAGCCGATATTGACAAAACAGTAAATTGGGCTCTGGATTTACAGAAAAGCGGATTTTGCGGAAGGACAAACAAAGTGGAGGATACATGCTACACATTTTGGGTTGGTGCAGGTGTTACCATGCTTGGGTTTTCCGGCTATATAGACAAGAACCAGCTTGTAAAATTTGTTTTCAAATGTATAGGATCAACCGGTGGTGTTTCGAAAACACCTAACTCATATCCTGGTAATGTCACTTTTAATTAATTGCATCTCTTTGAATCACTAAATCGTGCAACATGATTATAATACAGTCATAACTTCAGTAATTATTTTTGCGTATTTTCAACATATTTTCAACATATTTTCTTATTTTTGTGTGTCTAACTTTATACTATGATAGACCCCTTGCATTCCTACCTCTCACTAGCAGGGATTTCGTTTATTTGCGACTTTCCTGGATTGAATCCGGTTGTGCCAGAGATAAATCTTACGGTCAAAACCTTAACCCGCCTCAAATCCTCTTCCAAATGTTGGAACAATTAATCCATTTTTTTATTTTATTTAGTTCTTGGCTTGATTTAGGTTTTTTACTTGCTTTATGTTGGTACAAACACATACGAAAACATATATATCTATAGATGACTAGTTGGGTGTTGGCTGTTGATTAGCAAAAGTGTTATTTTTATTAGATAGATATTCAAAGGCTATAGTATTATTTTAACAAATTAAATGTAAATTGATCGTTTATGTCGCAAAGCGTCTGGTGAACATAAAACAGAACCTAATATACGTTTATACGTGTATACCAGATATATTTTTGACAGACTAGACAAGGAAAAAGATATAGATGATTGTTTTATTCTATTTTTGCACATTCCGTTTGGTATTACAAGGATAGCAGTCAAGGTTCTACATTACTGTTGGGGTTGATCCTCGCTGTTCCCAAGATGTTTAAACTTTTCTTTTTTGATGTAATCCAATACCAAGCTTTTGAGTTCATTTTCGTCGATACTTCCATCACCCCCAGCATCCTGCATTATTTGGGCAAATATAGTATCTAAACTCTCAGAATTGAGATATTCATCAAGCTCGTCAGGATCCAAACCCTCGTCATCGTCATCATCTCCGCCCTTGCCATTTATAGAGTCTAATTCACTGCCTGTTTCTCCTGGCAATTCCAATTTCAAACCAAGATAATCACATACCCCCTTTGCTACCTCTATTTGATCATTAATTCCAATTGCTTGAATCGCCTATTGTGGGTGTAGTACGTTTTTGTTGTACAATGCGTTAATACAAGTCGTTTCAATGGATAAAAGTATAAAAAGTACACAGGTAGATGAGTAAGGTAAATACAAGTGAGCTTACATTGAACCCATCTTTGTTTAGTATTTTGTAGTCTGCACCGTTTTTAATAAGATGTATTGCACATTCCACACTCTCGCAAACGTGAAGAGGGGAATCGCCATCGTTATCAAGAATATTTACATTTCCACCGTTTTGTAGGATAAAATCGATCAATTCTAAATTGTTATACGAAGATGCAGCATGTCTATATAATCGGATTAAATAATCTCTTGAAATGGTGTCTTTAGCTGTCGGGATAGAGGAGTATGTTTTAAAAATGTTATAATGTGTCGAAATGTAGATAGAAGAAACGAAATAAAACTTACAATGGCGAGTAGCCATTATCGTCCTGGATGTTGGCGTATTGTACATCAGCAGATATCAATTCCTTGACCCGATCGACGTTCCCATCAGCTATTGAAACCCAGATATTTTCACTCATTTTTAAATTAACACCTTGTTCACGCAAATTAATATATATGTCTTTGCAAAATATATGAGTATATAATATTTATTTATAGATTTTGGTGCGAGGTGTGAAGAAAGAGTAGTGGAAAAGGGGGGGACAAAATATTGTAATTTAGCCTTAGCATCAAGTTTGATTTGTAGTCTTGGAATATGATTTGCGGTTTTATAGTACAAAAAAAATTTTCAGTATTAAACCAACTTCGTTATTACGTTTTTTTTGGCTAAATTGAAATTCAATAAAAAAATATAAATTACTGAAAGGTGATCGAGAAAAAAAAAATCAAATCGAATAATAATGAGTTGTGGTAGAATTGAACCAGATTTAACTTGGGTGTTATTTAAGGCATGTTGTAATGTTTAATTTAAAGAGGGTGGCTACTAATACCATCATCACTATCACTATCACTATCACTATCACTATCACTATCACTATCACTATCACTATACAAGTAGGAGCTGGAGAATAACTCTTGGATATCATAATCAAACTACATGATAATGTTTATCAAACAAAATTATACCATCTATTTTTGTTTATTCAAACTTGTTTTGCCCTTTTATAGAGGTTGGGAATAGTACATGGTATCAAACTTGGAGCACAGATGCATTTGCATAATTGTATGTTATGTACATTAAACAGTTTTTTTTAGGTCTAATATAGACACATACATAACATAGCATTGGAATAGTGATGAGCATAAGGGTGCAGTTGTGTAGTGAATTTGAATATTATCCTCATTATTTTGAGCTTTTTAAATATACGATACATCACTGAATATGAAATGGCTTGCTACAGGAACTAAAAGAAAGTTGTACTCGCCTATATCTACATGTATGTATTTTATCTTTAATAATTGATTAAAATATTACAAGTGTGATATCTAGAAACAGATAAATGTCATGTACAGACTAACAGCCATTGCTTGAGAAGATTGAATTTGTTGTACATTGATGAATGTTATGGCTTTTATTGGAATCGTCTACTTTGTAAACTCTAGAGGAATACAGACATACAAAAAGAACGAGTAGAATATAACTATAGTGTTTATAGGTACCAACATTGTGGAAAAAAACTAAAAATAAATTGAGGTTGGATACATTTAAATTCAAAATTACTGATACTTTATACACCTGATAATAGTTTATCCCTACTACCCCACAAATACTCAAAACTACGCCTTAAAATGATACCTCGAAGTTTGGATACAATTCTAAAGAATTGGAAATCGTTTGGTATGTTTTTTTTGTGTATGAATGGTATTACTTTTGCTCTCCAAAGCAGAAAAATATTTTTCAACAAAGAGATTGAATGGAGACAGAAAAAAGTAAGGTGGGATGATAGATATGATTTTGGGATAAGGTTTTTATGGTTTTGAAGGTTTTGAAGGTGGGTGAATGAGGAGGGGAGAGAAGGGGAGGGGAGGGGGAGTGGTAATATCTTTATATTTGTTTTTTATAAGAGCAGGTATCATCATAACCATAAAATGTGCAGTAAATAATAATGATGATAATAAAAACAGTCGGCATTATTTTTAGTGTTTTGCATTGTACCAGTTAATATAAACTAGTGGATTTTATTTCTAAATAGTGATGGAATCTTGCAGAATAAAAAATAAGTAAATATACTAAATAAATATATTGAGCTGGGCAAAAATGTAGTTGGAGTATGTTGAACTTGAAAAAAAAACGAAATGAAATAAAAGTTACAATAAAAAAAATTTTTTTTTTCTAAATTCCCCGTAATTTGCGCAGCCAAATGATTTATTTTTGCCCAATGTTTTCAATCAAATTACAATGCTAATATTTATTTTTGAGTTTGTAAATTATATAAACACAAATATAAAAACAAATGCAACGTTAAAAGAATTGAAATATTTTTAAATATATTAACTGTTGGTGTAAAAGTGGTATATAGTCAAAATAGTTGTATGAAATATTGTAATTAGAAAAAGTAATACAAGAAGGAATTGGTATTTTGTAAACAATAACAGCAAAAAATACAACAACAATAATACTATAACGCATAAAAGTAAAAAGAATTCAGTATAATATCTGCAAAAAAGTTTTTTTTTTTGCCTTTTTGTGCAAGGTAAAAGAAAGCAAGGCTAGTGATTAAACAAAATCGAAGAGAAAAAAAAACGTAAAGATCATTAAAGGACTAAAGTATAGGAGAAAAAAAAAAGACAGAATGACGATTATAAAGAAACAGAATCGTAAGAAGCTTAATTTTCCGGTAAGTATAAAAAATATGAATACCCAAGTTTTAAATTGACTAAATAAAATTAGTAGAGAAGTATGCGAGGTGGAAGAAATAACAGTATAGTTAATAATTATAAAATATAATCTAAATAGCCAATTGAAATCTCTGAACTTCGGACAAAATTGGAAAAAGGAACGGAAGATGAAGTTGTGGCAGCAATAGCAACGGTGAAGGAGTGGCCGTTTAGCAGGAGTGATTTTTTCCATTGGATAAAGGTTCTAAATAGATTTGACGAGATTTTGGAGAGAGTAGTAAAGACCTTTGAACTCAAGCAGCCAGTGACACATATAGCGAGAAAGGAGATAGATGAGGATAGCGTAAAGATTGTGTGTTCAGTTTTGGAATTTACAAAGCTGCTGACTGAGAATTGCGTGAACAAGAACATCTACTCCTCAGTGGGGCGGTTGTTGGACTTGATGAACACAACTGATCTAAGGATCATTGAAAGAACTATAAAGCTGTTGATAGTACTGTCACAGAAGGGAAATTTCCAGCAAGCAATTAGGCAGCGGATATCAGAATTGATGCCACAGCTGCGAGTTCTTTCAGAGCCATGGGGGTTGGAGAAATACTACGAGGAATTAAAGGAAGAAGAAGGTAAAAATAAGAGTGTAGCGGTGCAGCAGGTCAATGAATACAAGTACGTGATCAAGAATGGAGGAAAGATAAAGAAGAGTGAGGCAGGAGTGACTATTGACTTTAGTTTTTACAGGACAGCAGCCGAGGCGCTGAAAATAGTAAAAAAGAGTGAAATAGAAAAGATAGAGACATCTGGAGGAGGAACCAACACGAAATCGCAAAAGGCGAGTGGGGGAGTGGTTTCAAGCAAGCGTAAAGGCTTGGTCAGGAGCGGGTCAGGAAAGAAGGTTGCAGGAAGAGGGTCAAGTGTTGGAAGCGAGGCGGGAGTTATTGCAGAGGGACTAGTAAATATTTGTATAGCAGTAAAAATGGTACGGGAGATGACGGAGCAGCAAGTGTTTGAAAAAATAGCCAAACAGTATCACGTGCCACATTCTAGACACTTAGAATTATACCAAAAGGTTAGGATAGGCATGGTATTGGCCGAAGGAAGTCGGGAGAAGCGAGAGCAATTGCTGAGTGTTAGGATAAATGCAATAGCGCTTATAGCGACACTTGGGACAAAGCCGGAGTTCAAGGCAAATGTGTTGAAGTTCCAGCCAAAAATCTCGCCAGATATAGTAGAGTTACTGCAGGACGAGTCAGGAGCAAGTTTGGAGATATGTACAGTGGCGTTGGGATGTCTAGAGTCACTTTTGAAGCAACAAAGTGAGGTTGCAGCGATATATAGCGCGCTTAATATAACAGCCAATCACGGGATCCTGATGAATATTCTTAGAAAGGTGTTTGCAGGCAAGGTGAAAGGAAAAGTTACGTACAACAAGGAGTTTAGACAGTGTTTGTATAGCTTGGTGACGTATATAATAACGGATCTAAACGGAGGACGGATGTTGATATCAGCAGGGATGATGCAGGTGTTGGTGGATTCATTAAAAAACCGAGACAGCGAGTACAAGTGGGACGTTGGGCGGGTGACAAGAATAATAGAGAATTTGGTATCGACACCCAGGAGTGGATTTGGGGCATTTTGTGGATGTGATGGAGTGACAGTGGTAGTGGAGAGGATAAGCAAGGAGGTAGGCGAGATGATAGAGTATGAAGGGAAAGTGAGCGAGGAGGAGTTTAAGGTGTTTTCAGTGGCGCCAACACAAGTTCCAAAGTATCCAAGCAGTCTTGAGGAGCAGTACCGACGACCAGAGATAGTGAATACAACGCAGGGAACGCTGCTGAAGGAGTTGTTCAAGTTGTTATCCAAGATGATAGCAAACAATGGGATGCAAGATCGATTACGGAATCTAGTAGAAGGCAGTCTGCCAAAGTCACTTGGACAAATATTTCAGCATCCAGTTAGTTTTGGGGGATTGGTATATGGGCATGCGGTGGATCTGATGGCAAACATGGTGCACAACGAGCCAACAAGCCTTTTGGTACTTCAAGAGTCTAAACTTCCACAGACATTTTTGAAGTCGATAGAGGAGCATATTCCATATTCTGGCGATGTGTTGATGGCAATTCCGAATGGATTGGGGGCGATTTGTTTGAACAGTGCGGGACTGAAGATGTTTTCGGAATCCAAGATACTGGATGTGATGTTTGGAGTGTTTACTGATTTTAATTTTGTAAAGATACTACAGGAAGGAGACATTCCGGGAACCTTGGGAGTGGGAATAGATGAGTTTATGCGGCATTTCCCGAGTGTGAAAGAGGAAATAATGGAAAAGATAATAGCAATGTTGAACAAGCTGGAGAGGTTGGGAAGGGAGGGGAAAGAATTGGCAGAGCTTAATCCAGGGAATACGCAGTTGTTTAGAAATGACAAGCAGTTGGAGAGTAAGGATCAGTTGGTAGATATATACAACTTTATGGTGGAGTCAGCATTTACATTTTTGGAAGGGTTGTTTCAACAACGAACGCAGAACGAGTTGTTTTTGGAGAAGAAGGGGTGGGAAACGACGTTGAAGCTGCTGGGGTCGCGGCAAATGCCATTTAACTGGGTTGGAACGAGAACAGTCAAGTCGATTTCGGGGGTGTGTGAGGCATTAGTATCTACAATACCAGAGGTAGTGTTTGAAGGGATGGTTAAGGCGTTGATACAAGTGGTAGATAAGCCAGGATTCAAAATGGTACTTGAACAAGATCTTTTGAAGCAAGTTAAACAGATATTGAAAGAAGGTGAAGGGGAAGGTGAAGGGGAAGGTGAAGGTGAAGGGGAAAAATTGATAGAGAGTTTGGAGGAAAAGCTGTGTAGTTTGACAGAATTGTCAGGGTTGATTTCGTTGTCGGTATTTCAATTTTCAAGCACATCAGCAGCTGAGAGCAAGAGTATAGTGATGTTTGTTCAGGAGATGAGTAAAGGGAAGGGACGAGAAATGATGGAGAACTTAACCAAGGTGTATTTGAAGATACTGGAATTGGAGTTGTATATGGCAGAATGTATGGAGAAGGTAAAAGAAATAGAAAAGGAAAAGAACAAGGAGAAAGAGAAGGAGAAAGAGAAAGAGTTAGAAAAAGAGTTAGAGAAAGAAAAAGAAATAAAGAAAACAGATGCAAGTCGATATTGTGCAAATGTAAAGATTATAAGCGAGGTGGCGGGAAAGGTAGGAACGAGTTTATTGCAACTGTTTTTAAATGTGACAAAGTATATTGGACCAAAGAGAACAACGCCAGTGGAATCAGAAGAAGATTTTGCAAGGGTATCGTCGATATTTTCACAGCTGCTTATGGAGGCAATGAAAAAGTCTATAGGGTTGGGAGAAGAGATAGAGAGAAGTATAATGCAAGGAACGCCGGATTATGAAAATTTGTTGAGTGAGCTTCGATATATCAATTCAGCAGTGGGATCAACGACAATGATGTTGATCGAGGACAAGTCGCGAACATTTATACAGGCGTCGATACTATTGCCGTTTTGTATTAAACAAGGAATTCCACGGCTTTTGGAGTTGATTTCGAAGGTTTTGACGATATATGAGCAGTGTGTGAGCAAAGGAATAACAAGGAATGCGGAGGGAACAGAAGTTGCAGGAGGAGGAGGAGGAGGAGGAGGAGAAAGCACAGGAGTTACGGCGCAAAACAAGTTTGTAGAGTTGTTGGATAATACGTTTGAGATGTTACTGACGATTTTGCATTTCCTAACCAACACAAACCTGCTGGCAGACTGTGTGTATGTGGCGTATATGAAGCCAAATACAGAGGAGTTGAAGAACAGTGAGTATTTTGTGGGAAGTAATAAAGAGTTTTCGGCAGCGTTGGTATCGGCCAAGATTAAACGAGAGGTATTTCCATTGGTGAAGAGGGTATATTTTTCAAGTTCAGTTCCAGAGTTTAGTACGAATTGTATGGATTCTTTATTGGCGTGTATGGGAGTGTTGATAAAGGGTAATATCGACAATTTGGTTGATACAATTAAGACTGCGAGAAATATGAGAGAAGAAGCAGGTATCGGGATGGGAATTGGTATGGGAATGGGGATGGGAGTGGGAGTGGGGATGGGAATTGGAAATCAAGCATCGTTTTATGAGAGTTTATATATACCATTGGATACAGTACGTAGTCGTCAAAATGTAGAAAGTGGATTGGGGGTGGGAGTGGGAGTGGGAGTGGGAGTGGGAGTGGGAGTGGAAGGAGGAAGTGGAGCAAGTGGAGCAATAGTAAGGCCAGGGACACAGAGAGAAACTCCCGGATTTGTGGTTAATCAGAATCATGTTGCAGATTTAGTATCGATAGGATTTGAGCGACGGAATGTGGAAGAGGCATTGCGGTTGACATTTAATAGTTTGGATAGAGCAGCGGATTATTTGGTAACGAGAATGATGAATGCAACAGCTACAAATGAAGAACAAGGAAGAGAAGGTGAAGGTGAAGGTGAAGGTGAAGGAGGTAATGAAACAGTAGTTCCTATGGAACAAGACAGTGTACAAGAAGAATCTGTAGAGTCAGCTCGACAAGATGATAATGTTGGAGAGCAGACAGAGAATATAGATGAAGGAGATAATAACAAGAAAAAGGAGGTAGCAGAGGCAGAAGCAGAATCTGAGAAA